>JAUJPP010000005.1:6932894-7032787 GCA_030562195.1 Nipponacmea schrenckii | reverse complement strand
CTAAAACAACTTGGACTCCTCCGTTTTTTGAAAATTCAATTTTAACGCCATTTTCTTCCTATCCACCCTTAAAATTACAGCAATGGACTCTTCCAAGTAAAAATGGACTCTTCTAAGGCCCCTTCTACACTGTAAAAATATCTACTTTTGAAAAAAAATCTATTTTTGGGTGATTTATGTATGTATTTAGCCCACAGAAGACAATTCTGTTTATGATGGCTATTTGTGTGTTGTATTGTTGTATAATCATTCAATAAAACAGCTTCTATTAGTAGTTATCCTACAGTTCTGTAGAGAAAATTGCATAAAATGGGAAACTGCATCTTTAAGACTGTACTACAGGATATCAGATTATAGGGAGTTCGGGTTAAGAAAAATCATTTAGTTCAATGCAATAGTTTATTGTAAATAGAAACAAATATACGAAAAAGGAGTTCCCTTAAAAATTTGAACCAATCTGCTTCTTCTCTCACTGTCTTCATTTATCAGTATCATGTTCTTATTCTGAAAATATCAAATCAATAGAATAATAAGTAGTAAATACCATAATATAGAATTGAATAAACATGGTGAGAGTTAACCAAAATATGGCACAAGAGAACAAACAGGTGCTAGCTTACAATTACATTAAAGACATATACTTTGGGGTTACTGCAACAAAAGCTGATAAAACCAACCAAATGTGTCTGCAGGATCAGACTATTGAGCAGCAAACACACTGTTGTTACTGTTGTATCGGGAGACATTGTACCTCCATCCGATAAGTCATTCTTTATCACGTTAAAGAGGAAGCTGTAAGCTGATTCTCGGAAGCACTGGCCCAGAACAATTTTCTTACCATGAAGATGATTCAAACCCACAAAAAAATTGTTACCTGACTAACGTTGTATTTTGTTGACACCTTGTATCTAACTATTAAACTGAAATCTCTAACTTAATAAACTTTGTCCAGTAAAAGAAAGCTTCATACATTCTCTTCTAATATCCCAAACTCTGAAATAAATAACAATTATTAACATTATAATCTTAATTTAGATCAAAACATAGTCTTAAAATAGGCATCAAACAACATATAATGTAAATATAGAAATGGCTTGAACTGCATTGGTACAAAATCAAACACTGCAGAAATAATTTTTTTTTGAGTTATGTATGCAGCTCAAAAATTATTTGATAGTTCCAATTTGCTTGCAATGTATCTGAAATATCCTGACCAGGATTCATGCAAATATATTGATGTATAAGCGAGTGAGAGCTATTCTACTTTTACACTCATTTTCTCAAAATGTCAGTTAGGCTTGTTAAGAACTTCCTCATAAAAAGCTTTTTTAAACACTCCAATGCACTGACATCTTTTACCGAGGAAATGGTGACACGCTTTAACAAATTCTCTACATAATTAACACAAAAATGGATAAAAAATTGTTTTTGATTCCTTTATTTTCACAATTTAATGGATGTAAACAATACATTTCAACACTCTGTCCGCCATATTTGTTTTTTTGTTTACAATGGAAACTAGCCTCAAATAGTTTTCGGTCAAATTTAGTATTTTCTAGTTATTCCCTGACTTCCATATGGTTGTGGTAGTTCGTTTGAATATTTTTCTTCACTACGGACAAAAACTCAAGATGTTTTATCCTATATTTGCAAGGAAACATATATTTTAAATAATGTTATAAATTCATTATAAGTCTCGATTATCACACAACGTAATGTTAGTAAAGGCAAAACCGCACTTTGTCAATTCGTCCCTAATAAATACATTTGTTTTTATACGACTCCGAGATGATATCTAGATAGTTCTAACCTAATCACAAATCCACTAAAACTGTTTTCCATATCTGTTTTGTTCAATAATCAAAGAATTCGTAAGTTTGGGTATATTTTCTTGAGAAAAATTGTGCGAAGTGGTAAAAAGGGCGAAATGACCTTACATAGACCTTTTTTGACTCCAAAAATAAGAACTATTAGCAAGAAAGATAAGTCTATAGCAGACTACAGTTAATTAATCAAAATAACACTAGATTTTTGACATGATGTAATAAGAGTTTTCTCCCTTAGATCATAAATTTAAGGGGTCTTATATCTGAACTATAGAAACTTCAGCACTGTAACAGGATGCCGTAAGGGATGGCCTTACGTGCACAAACCGTTGCCTTAGAGTTCTTGCCAGCTTGCCTTAGAGGTCTTGTCAGCTTGTTAGTTCTTGTTGAATATGAATTAGTTAAAGTTGTCGTAACTCTATCCTATTGTTATAATGAAATGTTTATCGGAGAATTTGTAACTAAATGAAAAAGCGGAGGCACGTCTTTAAGCTGATTACGACTTAGGGTGTGGGAGATACAATTATCTGTTTATTGATTGGCTTATTAGCTGAGCTTGTGTGATTTGATTGGACAATAATTAAAGATAATCTAATTAACTAATTGGACGGAAGGGGAGGTAATTACACGGGCATTCTAATTGAATATTAAATTATTAAAGGTAAAAGTTAGTCTAGTTTCATCCGCTGGAAACGAACGTTAATTTGTCACCTACCAACCATCCGAGTGTTAGCTGCCAACTTAGATCTAAAAAATATGACAGGTGGCGACGGTAGTCTCCCGAGATTTTCATACAAATAGAGCCAAACAAACATTAATGGAAAGACATGGTACAAATTTTGAATTCTACATGAATGATGTCTATAAGAGAGTTTAGTTCATAAAAGAGTGGTGCGAATGTGTCGGTTTTTTCGGCCCAAGAATTTAGAGTTAGAGTTAGAGTTTAGAGTTAATATTCAAGAGAGAGTTAAACGAAGGCTGGCGAATGATGTGGACTCCCTGGAGAAAGGCTACAGTGTATTTGTTTTAAAGTATCTGGTGAGATGCATTTCCCGTCTTTACACTTAACTCCTTAAATTTTCAGACTGGATTCCCCCTTTCCTATCATTCTCTTTGCCAGATCTCTTAGCAATATCAGAAAAAGAAGCAGAAACGTCTTAGCTTCAATTCTTGTCAGATCAATCAATCAAAGGATTCAGGATTGAGTCTTGACGAAACCTAAAACTATCGTGTAGCTGTAAACATACCTTTAAAAGACAGTTTACCTCAAGACGATGAATTAAGTTAGTAATTGTAGGTTAGAGCAATGGTTATTCTATAAAAACACAGACATCTAGGCCTAACCTCTTGTGAAAGAACATTTTCATAGTAATACCTTTCTTGGCTGGTTAATGACAAGTCAACGGCCCTTCATTCTTCAAAACTCCTCGTGGATATTTCTGTTGGTTTGATTGAATTATATATTAACTGGTAGATAACTAGAATAATCTGTAAGAAAAGAAAGAGAGAACCCATCTTTAATTAGGAGTTTTTAAATAGTCTACCAGATGTATGGACCATACACCAAAACGATTACCAGATAAAAATAGAGAGCATCTCTGTATATTTAGGTAATCGACATGCAATGTTGTCTGGGTTATGGCGGCCCAGTGGTTGCAATGATGGATTGTTTTGCGGATTGTTTTGCGGTTGCGTGTGCGTTCTCAAATACAAGATATCATGAATATAAAAAGACACCAAAAGACATTCTGTACAGTCATATAAACATCAACGATAATCTTTGCAACGGACCGCTGGCCGGACTCTCAAGAGCGTTGCAGATGCATGTGCGTCTTTTTATGCGACATCGAATAAATGATATGTATATATATATATATGAAGGCATAGGCAGACAGTCTGTAACCAGTATTCATTCCGATATTGCCCCACCCCCATTTTATTTTTTTCCTGTAAACTATTTAATTACAGCCATGTTTTATAGTCTATATTTGTCACATGGCCCGTGTGTCACATCTGGCGTATTATGATTAAATACTGCGAGGGGGCGTGGTTATCGATTTTTGGGAAACAATGGCATACATGTAAACATAATCGTAGTCTCTTACAAGCAGGGGGATATTTCTTTGTCGCTGTGAAGACAAAGAGGGGACTGGGTGAAAAAGTCTAACAGACTCGATGTCCAGCTGTAACGATGTTTATCATGCCACAGTGTTAAGACTGCTAATTAAGTCTATCTTCAGAATTCCCCCCCCCCCCACTCTCTGTTCACCAAAGCAGCATTTAAGAAGCCACGCACCAGAGGAAAGTACCGCTAGTTAAGACACCAAAGACGCGCATTCAACCTTTTTTTTCCGATTTTCACTTTAGGCTAGTGCTAATAAATCTTATATGTCGACATTATCAATTTATTTAATAGACCTGGTTTAATATTACACTATCTTACACACATAAATCATATGTTAACCTTGAAAACGCACGTACGACCTTGAAACCGATTTCTTTTCCTTTGTCTACGCAGTCGGAGTCGTTAATGAAAGAGAACAGCTGAAATAATTAATTGTTTGTTAATCGTGAGTGTTTGAGTAAAAACTCTGATAGTAAAATTGCCTGTTGTTTTTAAAATGTTCACGTTTTTTGTCCTGACGAGGCGCTATGTTCCCTGTACCTAAACACATAAAAGAGAAGAAAAGAACGGGCAACTAATTGGGATTATAATTAAGGTGCATTGAAAACAATTAACCCCACTGCACTGGGTCTTTATTCCCGTTGATTAACGAGCTCGATAAAGAACATGGAATCGATCAGGCTCAAGATGAGGCGAGCGCGTGCACGATGGCACCGGAAGTCATGCAAGCTAGCCCTGGACTCTGGATTAATCAATAATATTACCGGCGACACGCTAAACTCTTCCACTATACTATATTCTTACCAGATTTTCTATTCTTCTGACCAACTTTTACTCAATTTTCACGTATTTTGGAATTTTCGGGATTTATTTACGGATTCTGCGAGGACGGATTACCCTAGCTTTTAAAGGTATTTTGGAATTTTAATTCTGAAGTCTTGGATTTTCAATACGTAGTTTATACCATGGTTCCAGTGATATTCTGTAAACGATTCAATGCCATCGTTTTGAAAGATGCTAAATGCTTAAGGACTAAGGTCTAAGTCGAGCGTATGTTTCATCACAAGATGACAATGGTCTTTATAAACTGCAGGCATTGCCTGTAGGAGTATTCTGTTAATATAAAAGTGTGTTTATGCTCACTTGATCAAATTACAGTTTTTACAACACATATTAATACTGACTATTACGGGCTATTTACATGATCGGGTTATGTTACTATTGGGGTCTGTTAGGAGTGAAGAGAGAGGGGGGTTATAGATTTACATCCTATATTATTGAGGAGGGAGAGAATGGGGGTTTGTCATGAATGCATGTTGAACAATAGGACTATTATCATTTCAGGAACAGGGGGTCACTTTTTTTTTAAACTGTCGGGGAGGGGGGATATTACTGTTGGAGGTTTATATCAAGATCCACTTATAGATTATTAATGAGGGGGGGGGGGGGTAGTTATTGATATATAGATATTATATATATATTTAACTATAGGGAAGGTACATTGTTTAGACTGAAAGAGGGTAGGATAAATTTTTGTCAAAGTAAAATAATTCACCTCATTAAACACTGCATGGTTTGTATTGTTTATCTTCACAGAACAATGGATGTATAACTCCAGTTTATAAATAAATTTATACTGATAAATGAAGTGAAAGAAGAATAGAGATTTATTTTGATTAAAACTGAATCTAGTTGGAATCCTATTTTCACCATTTATCTCCTGTAACCTTCAGTTCACTTGTACTTAACTACATTTATTATCTCTTTAACCAGTAATAGGCTTTAACACACCGTGGACAGGATGGGGATAGCAGAAGGGGGGGGGGGAGGGGGGAGGGGAGGGGTGTCCAGACATTTCAGAGCTCCAAATTCTATAATAAGAAATTTAAGAGTAGGGTAGATGAACCTTATTTCTCAATATTAAAATTTTGACCTGGGCTAGTAATGTGTGTGTGTGGGGGTTGTGATTTACAAGAAATCAAGACATTTAATGCAAAGAAATTTAAAAGGGGAGTGGGGGTAGTCGGGTGGTGCCAACTCGATTCTTGACTCTCTTGGGATGAAGAAAATATTTGCTCTCCTTTTGTTATTGGATTTGTGCCCTCACACCTGACCCTCGATTCTACAATGGTTTTGATAGATGATTCGGGTTTCTGTGTACTAAAGCCCTTGTCAGACCTTTCCAAAGTTCAATCAGACATGACTGGTATATGAGATCACAAGCCTGTATTAGAAGATTAAGATGTATAACCTTCTATTTGGCTTGTCAAAACAGCTGTCTGTCTCCAAGATGATAATTATTGTGTCTGGTAATTCTAGTCTATTGATATCCATCATGACTTGTTAATAGACTCAATTATTTAGACACTAATTCCCCATTAACGACAAACTGGAAAAACGACCTTGTGTGAAAGTCATTGTGTTCTAGTAAGAGGTGTTGTACTAAAATCCAACAATTATGCAAGGGATAATCAATTAGGCTTCACATCCTGTAGAACGACTAACCAAGATACACTTTGTCTCTGATTCTTTTTGACCTTGACGCTATTGTACTCCATTTTGAACCAAGGCCAATTACTCAAACATATTTCATTGAAAATTCCTGAAAATCGAACTTGTTGAAGATCTTATCAATATACAAGTTTATACTCAATATCTTCAAAATCTTATTACACTGTCAATGGGCTCCAGTATTTCAACAGGATAATGAGGACCCAAATTAAAAACTTATTTTTGTTTTTTTAGATTTGGATTTCAGAACCGTTGAAAGATCAAGACTTCCATACTTTTCATGATTATAACCTTAACTATTTTTAACTATTGTTTACACTAACTATCTCATCCTATAATGTTGTTTCTTACTTCATGACCTAGGCCAGTGCTTTCTTGAGAATACTATTCTCATCTCACCCTAACACTGTCTCTATAGTTGCATACATTTCTAGTTCCCTTGCTTGTGCTTTCGTTGATCAAAGATGGAATCAGAAGTGTTTAAAGAGAAATGAAGATAAAAGCAAAGATTTCTATAGTAGGCGTTGTTTGTTAAACTTCCTGTTTGTAGAAATGTCAAGTTTGATGTGACTTGATAGAATATGTTGTAATACCATACAGTAGAGAGACTGTTAGTTAAAGGGATTATCAATAGCTATAGAGAGAGACTGTTAGTTAAAGGGATTATCAATAGGTTTTCTAAACTTTTCATGGAATTAATGGTATTTACCGAGATTGTAAAGAGATTTTCTTAAGTTTTTTGTGTTTGGAAAAAATATATCTTCAATTTACACCATTCCAATTTTCAATAAGATGTCTGTGGTTCCTGTAATTCCACTAAATGAAGCATTACATGACATATTTTGATGAATAAGGACTTTAGCAATAGTGATTTATAAAATATTAAGTTTAAGTGGAATTGCAGGAACCACAGAAGTATGATTGAAAATTGGAATGGTGTAATCGATACTGTCGCTGATACACATTTAGAAAACCTCTTTACAATCTCTTTAATAGAACTGTTTAGTTTTAGTGGAATTGGAGGCACCACAAGATCTGGTTTAATAAGAATGGTGTAAATTGATGATAACAGTGTCCCTGATACATATAATATTTTAGAAAACCTTGTTACAGTTCCTTTAAATATCATCAGTCTGTAATCAGAATCCATTAATGTTTAAACTGTCCTTTAACATTGTCTTCTAGTCAGACTTCCTATACAGGTGAAATCTTCATACACACAGCATTCTACAATCACTAGATATCTATTATTTAAACAAACTGTCAAGTTCATTTCTTTTTAATTCAATGTTTAAAGAACAGTTTTGATTTTTCAAACAAAACTTGCCTGTGAAAGTGACATTGGAACTTGCCTATGAAAGTGACATTGGAACTTGCCTATGGAACTGACATTGGAACTTGCCTATGAAACTGACATTGGAACTTGCCTATGAAACTGACATTGGAACTTGCCTATGAAACTGACATTGGAACTTGCCTGTGAAACTGACATTGGAACTTGCCTGTGAAACTGACATTGGAACTTGCCTATGAAATGACATTGGAACTTGCCATGAAACTGACATTGGAACTTGCCATGAAACTGACATTGGAACTTGCCTATGAAACTGACATTGGAACTTGCCTATGAAACTGACATTGAACTTGCCTATGAAACTGACATTGGAACTTGCCTATGAAACTGACATTGAACTTGCCTATGAAACTGGCATTGGAACTTGCCTGTGAAACTGACATTGGTTATATCACTTGCCTTGAAACTGACATTGGAACTTGCCTTTGAAACTGACATTGGAACATGCCCGTGAAAGTGACATTGGAACTTGCCTGTGAAACTAACATTGGAACTTGCCTGTGAAACTGACATTGAACTTGCCTGTGAAACTGACATTGGAACTTGCCTGTGAAACTGACATTGGAACTTGCCTGTGAAACTGACATTGGAACTTGCCTGTGAAAGTGACATTGGAACTTGCCTGTGAAACTGACATTGGAACTTGCCTGTGAAACTTACATTGGAACTTGTCTGTGAAACTGACATTGGAACTTGCCTGTGAAACTGACATTGGAACTTGTCTGCCTATATGAATATGTTATTATCTGTATTCATATTTGAAATAAGTGAGTTATAAAGTAAAGTGTAGAGTATTGATTTAGTTGATGAATATTTTATAATTAATTCACGCCGGGTTGTCAAACTCTGATCATATTTCTCTTGTCTCTATATTACTCTACTAATATACTTATATCACTACTGGGTTATATCACTACTGGGTTATATCACTTCCGGGTTATATCACTACCAGGTTATACAGCAACTGGGTTATATCAATACCAGGTTATATCACTTCCGTGTTATATCACTACCGGGTTATACAGCAACTGGGTTATATCACTACAGGGTTATATCAGTACTGGGTTATACCAACTACCGGGTTCCAATATAGATTATATTGTATTTGTATCTGATAAAGAGATCAGGGTATATATTTATATTTTATCACTATAGTATAAGGGCCACTTTCATTATTTACAAACATATAAGAGTGGTAATCACTATATTATAAGGGCCACTTTAAGTTTCAATCAAGTGTGAGTTGTATCAGACTGAATTGAAATAACTTTGCTCCATTGACGACAATAAGAACAAAGAGCTGTATTGAGTGTTTAGAATAGATATAATGGATTTATTAAGAATTAATTTGTCTTTTAGTCACAGACAAAAGAGATGGCTAATGAGCCACCATTCTGTCAGCAGACAACTGGATTGTGTGCCAAAATAGATCTCTGTTGCATCAAACAACCATGTTAAATATTTTGGGATATTCCCTTAAACTGTGCTAGACTATGTGGATCATGTCTTAAATAACGAGGGTAGAGTCTAAGGATAGAAAATGTTGAAAATTCTGGGAAGGGTGTTCTTGTTTAAATTGGTCGACACTAGTTTTTAAATATATTTGTCACCTGTTATTGGATTGTTTAGATATATTAATTTAGTTACCATGGAAATATGTATCTTTTGTTGACATCTCAAGCGGAAAATGACTATAGGGCGTGCTAATTTGCAGAATGACATCAATTCAGGATGCCATCTGCTTGTTGACAAACTGGCCATGCGTAACCTCACATGTTACAGGCGTTATGTTAGATTGATAACTGATAATGGACCACAATAATATACTTATTACCGTGTTATAGATACAGATATAGTTCTCTATATAAACTGGTGTAGATATATTACCTTGAAATTTATTTATTAAGTGTTTCCTATTGCCATACAGACAGCGTTATCAAATGTTATCAAGATTCACTAGATTTATTCACATGCTATTTCTTAACTTATTTCTTCAATATTTCACATTCTATTAGGGCTCTGATTGGCTGTATTTACTGGTGATCAATCCAATCAAATCGCTGTATTTCAGCTTGAGACTGGGATTGAGAAGATGTTTTTATCAGATCTTATATAATAAAAGCACTGGCTGAGGTCCTAATAAGGATGTAAAACTCCAGGGTGTGTTAGAGTGTGTATTGTATATTGAAGTATTATATTGATAATTAATACCCGGAGTCAATATTTTAATGCTGTTTAATTGTCTGTCAAGTCTCTTACGGAAATATTATCACTATTATTCAATAGGTCCCATTGATTAGTGGTGGAGGATTAGAAATTTCCTATTGTTTGGTCTTAGATTACAGGATTGTAATACGATTTTCTAGTTTTATGTGCATCGGACCTTTTATAGATCTATTGGAATCAAACTTGCTGCGGATTATATTTTTTATAGAAGTAACAATGTATGAAAATGATTGTAAAAAAGTTTTGGTTAATTTCCTATGTGCATCAGGGACATTTTTGCATCATTCCATTCCAGAGGGTTCACATACCTTGTAATGTTTATCTCATATCATGTATTTCAGGAATGGTTCTAAGAAGCAGGATTTAATGGAATCGGTTACCTAGGATTTCAACTCGACCACTTAATTCTTAACATCAAACTCTTGTATCATGGAGGATTACTGATGAAAAAAATAGAATAGTTTTAACAGTTAACGTTGAACAAAGTGAAATACATGTGGATTGTGGATTGTCCCTGGCAGCACGTTTAACAAATAAACGTAAATTAATGAATCAAGTTTTATTTGTAAAAACAATCTAAATTACTAACCTAAAATGCGAAAGAAGCCATTTTGATCGAAATCAAGTACAAACTATGAGCTTTGTAGTCAGAAATCGCACGAAAATCAAAGGAATTATGGGTATTTAGCAGAAGTGAATAGAAAGTTTGTGAAATAAATTACTGGAAATTCTAACAAGGAAGATTCAATTAGTGTTGTTTTGAAAAATTACAGAGAATTAATTTTAACAAGGGTCGTGGAAAAAATAATCTATCTTTCTACTGTGTTGTTGTTGTCCGTATTTGGATTATATTTCCCGTGTATTTTAAATGTGATTTGTTGTAATGGAAATGTGATGAAGTATGGTTTCTGTTCAAGATATTACAAGTTGGATTGGATTACATAATACCAAAATACAGTCATTTTACAACTAACAAATTCTCTAATGGATTGTCTTGTTAAAAGAATGAAAAAATAACAATGTCGAAATGCCAAGAGGTTTCATAAGGTAATATTTTTCATTATTTTCTTTATTATATATATATCTTTTATTAAAATAAGATTCCAGTAAATATACCCTCATTGCACACTGCTGAAGATTGTCCAACCAAGATTATTTTAAATACTTTGTTATAGAAATGGAGAGAAATATTTCATGCCAACACCTGGACTTCCATCAGTAGACTTGACCAAAGTTTGATTTTAAAAATGTATAAAATTTTCCAATGATTAGATATTGAATGATGTGAACTTTTAACCTAGCCTACAGCTGTCAATAATAATAGCTAGAATTATTAAAACTTATTGATTTTTTATTGAATTTTGAAGACTATAAACAACGTGGACTGTTGATAAATTATTGATGATTATTATCCAGTTATCAATATATATGCTACATGCATGAATTTCCTTTCATTAACAGCAGAATGTATTTTTCTCTTTTATCTCATTCACTCTAATAGGTTTAATACAGGCAAAAAGATAACTATAGAATATATTTTTCTATTTCATTTCATTTCATAACTAGTTTTTCATGCAGTATTTCCATTCATTTTGTCATCCAGTTTTTTCTAATTCATTTCATTTCAAAACTAAATCATCTTCCAGTGTTTGTATACCATTTTATACCAGTTTTTTTAATTTGCTTTGTTCCCTCTGACTGGCATAGAATCAAACTGAGAACATTGATCAAGTCGACCCTGTTCTGTTTAACTATCAGACTTTAAACGTCTGTTTCCAGGCAAGCGTTTGATTGAATTATCTTAATGTGTAAATTTTCTCATATTTTCTCATATTTTCTCAAAAGTCTGAAACATATATGATGTAATATTGACTGTATATTCCTCGTGACCTGGTGAGAAATACACAATTTGATTCCAGTTCTATCAAGATTTATAAAAACAGACTATTACTGTAAATATAGGACAAATGGTTGTCTTGAGCTCCAATTTCAGTCAGTAGGCATTTAAATTATCAGAAATATTCACACCAAATAAAAACTTACAATCTCATTCATTTTTCATTCATTCTTTAAAATATTTATTGAAAATATAATCCCCCCCCCCCTCCTCTTCCACCCTCTAGAATTGGGCAATAACATGTGAGCCCTCCCGTAAATTCTATGGTCCCAACTAGCAACCACTCCACAAACAAAAACAAACTTATGTGTCAAAACACAAGCACAAAGTGCTGATGTTATAGTTGAATTGCACCAAATTTCAAATATTGTAACGTGCAATATGTATCTATGGTATATCAATATATAGGGCATATGTTATTACTGATATTATTGTTATTATTGACAAGCACCTGTTACTAGACCTCACTGACTGGGCATTATTGTATATTTTATAGGTTATATTGATATTTAATAGTGTTTATTATTTATATATATATTGAATTTAAGGGCATTATAACTGATTAGCTTACTAAACAAATTCCAGTTTCTGAGACTAAGATATGATTGGTTAAACGAAGGTGAAAATGTTCCTTTAAGAATTGATTTAAATTTGATATTTTCAATAGACTTGAAGAATTCTTAAAATATATCATACATTATTAATTATTCTTAAAATATATCATACATTATTAATTATTCTTAAAAGATATCATACATTATTAATTATTCTTAAAATATATCATACATTATTAATTATTCTTAAAATATATCATACATTATTAATTATTCTTAAAATATATTATACATTATTAATTATTCTTAAAATATATCATACATTATTAATTATTCTTAAAATATATCATACATTATTCATTATTCTTAAAATATATCATACATTATTCATTATTCTTAAAATATATCATACATTATTAATTATTCTTAAAATATATCATACATTATTAATTATTCTTAAAATATATCATACATTATTAATTATTCTTAAAATATATCATACATTATTAATTATTCTTAAAATATATCATACATTATTATTATTCTTAAAATATATCATACATTATTAATTATTCTTAAAATATATCATACATTATTAATTATTCTTAAAATATATCATACATTATTCATTATTCTTAAAATATATCATACATTATTAATTATTCTTAAAATATATCATACATTATTAATTATTCTTAAAATATATCATACATTATTAATTATTCTTAAAATATATCATACACTATTAATTATTCTGCCCTTGTTCTTGACAATGATTTTCAATTAAAATCTTTCTGATTTATCTCTAGATGTAGACAATAATTATTCCAAGTACATTGTTAAAATCATTTCAGATGTATTGCTTTATATGACTCATTTGGATTCTTTGTTACTTCAACATCTATTTAGGAGAGTCTACATACCTTTTTCTGGGAGCCCACATAGTTTTTTACCTTTTTCATTCATTTAAGAGGATCCACATACATTTTTTTGATATTTGTGTTTGTCAATTCACCATTCTCTTTCAGAGAGTCCACGAACTTAACTGTAAGATGATAACAGTGGTATTTCTTTAAAATTTCACATAGCTTATAATATTTATTTATGCAGTTATGCTTATTGACTCAATATAACTTTAGAGAGTGCACATTATGGATGATATAATTTTGTAAATGGTAATATCCTCTGCTGTTATAAATGATAAAATATTGTATTATTTCTGTTATTTCTGTTATTTCTGTTATTTTCACAGTTTGTAAACATTAATCTATATTATTTTACACCTTTTTCTCTTTTTCAGAATTAAAAAGCGGCAGTTTATGAATAGTTTGTGTAATGGATTCTAAATTGGGAGTCAAAGTCGTAAAATGATAGCTCTTCTGTGTCGAAAATAGAAAAGTGTTATTATTTTTGGAAGTAAGCTGCTGTGATTAATGAGGGTGTAATTGGATATCTTTGAAAGACAAGGGCAATAACTCAGAAAAGATAAGTAATATTTCGGAATTGATGGAATGGATTATGTTTCATGATGAAAATTTCATTTTCTGAAAAAACCTGAAAGCAACAATGAGTTTGAGATGTAATAAGAATTAAATTACTTTGTTTTTCTTCCTGTTAAGTTGCTAAATAGATTTTCGTCAAGTGGAATAACTAACGAAAACTACAAATGTGAATCGTACAGAAACGAGAGGAATAATTTTAAAATTTCACTTTAATTTATCAGGTTCCGTTCGTTAAATTGTCAGAAATACAAATGTGAAAACAAGAGGTGATAACTCTCAATGTGTTTGGCTACGATCAAAGGGGAATAACTTTCGTATCCCCACACAATGAAGAAGCAAAACGTTCGGACTTTATCTCTGATCGTTTGCACCTTTACTTATCTTTTAGTGGGCGCCGCGGTGTTTGACGCGTTGGAATCGGAAATGGAGGTGGGAAATCGTCAGTTACTTTACGACGAGGAACATTCTTTACAGCAAAAATATAATATTACTAACGAGGACTTCGAACGATTACGTTGGAATATAATTCGTACGGTTCCATACAAGGCAGGAACTCAGTGGAAGTTTGCAGGATCTTTTTATTTTGCTTTGACTGTGATTACTACTATAGGTAAGGTTTTTATTCCATTTTACCCCCATTTTTTGTCCGTCTGTCACATTATTCTGATGATCTGGCTCAATATACATGACATGAATTGTAATACATGTTAACATTAAAGCACTAAGATATATAGATATACTGGTTATATGTGTTTTAATAATTCTGTATATATATAGGACAATATAGAAGTAAGGCAAGATAGGGCCTATATAGATATACTGCTGTTGAATTTAATAAATGCACTATAAATGTTATACAATAATCTGTGAAACCACATCAAAGTTTTTATATTTTTATATACTTAAAGTTTGATGACAACGCTAAGCCACATTTTTTTTTTGAAAGCCATGGAGTCAGATGTAGACTTTTGTTAAATGAAATTGTCATGCAATGATGTCGAAGACTATTTATTTAATTATTCAAGATATTTAGCAGTGTTTTTATTGGTTTATCACGTCAGGCAATGTGGTCATGCGATAGTCTCAGTTAGTACACTACTTGTTCTAGTCACTCTGAATTCCTAGCATAGTCTCTACCTGTGACCTTGGCCAGTGCTTCTATAGAGAGCATCTCTTATAACACCCTTAACTGATTGTTCTAGTCTACAATACAGCTAGGCCGAGTTATTACACAGGCTGTTGTAGTCTACAATAAAGATAGGCTGAGTTATTACACTGGCTGTTCTAGTCTACAATAAAGATAGGCTGAGTTATTACACTGGCTGTTCTAGTCTACAATAATAGCTAGGCCGAGTTATTACACTGGCTGTTCTAGTCTACAATAAAGATAGGCCGAGTTATTACACTGGCTGTTCTTGTCTACAATAAAGATAGGCCGAGTTATTACACTGGCTGTTCTTGTCTACAATATAGCTAGGCCGAGTTATTACACTGGCTGTTCTAGTCTACAATAAAGATAGGCTGAGTTATTACACTGGCTGTTCTAGTCTACAATAGAGATAGGCTGAGTTATTACACTGGCTGTTCTAGTCTACAATAGAGATAGGCTGAGTTATTACACTGGCTGTTCTAGTCTACAATAAAGATAGGCCGAGTTATTACGCTGGCTGTTCTTGTCTACAATAAAGATAGGCCGAGTTATTACACTGGCTGTTCTACTCTACAATAAAGATAGGCCGAGATATTGTACTGGCTGTTCTTGTCTTCAATAAAGAATAGTCTGTCTTATAACACTAGTCATTCTAGTCTACAATTAAGCCAGGCTGATTTATTACTCTAGTTGTTCTAGTCTTCAATTAAGCTAATTTGATATAATAGATATGGTAGAATATGTGCATTCTATGCAATTAGGGTAATTCTTTGATAATGATTTATATTTTGACGTAAGAAGGCAGTAGGAAAGTTAAAAAAGTTGGGATGAATTATCGTGTAGTTGATAACAGTATTTAAAGTAAAAAAACTTTCTTTAAATCAAAGAAAGAAATGAAATGCACTTTCCAGCTTTTCTATTTCAATTCATAAATTCAAAATGGAATGGTGGATCAGACAATACTATGGAGGAAAATCATTTAGCTTACTATGTTTTAACTGTAAAGGTACCCAGTATCTTTGAAGTACACACTCTGTAAGCATAGCAGTTCTTGCTTTTTATTGCCAGGTCAGACATGGCTGGCTAATGAAGTCAAATCAACAGCCCTGATAGGCAGGAATAACCAGTCTGTTGTGAAGTAATTAAGATTAAAGGGAATATTATCATTAGTTAAATTGTGTGTATAATAGGTGGCAATACTAATTCCATAAGTCATGCCATATACCTATATAGTCTTCTATAGTCATTGTTTAATAGCCTTCTATATCACCATATCCTGTAGATGTTCCAGTACTATTACAGAAACAAACAACTATATTTTACAAGGATAATAACTTAGGTTAACACGGATCCTTTCTACCAGCTGGTCCTTGACTAAATCTCTTGGCTTTGATATTACAATAATTACTTAGGTTCACAAGGATCATTTCTACCAGCTGGTCCTTGGTCAAACCTCTTGGCTTTGATTTTACAAGGATAACAACTTAGGTTCACAAGGATCCTTTCAACCAGCTGGTCTACCTTTTAGTACTGATCTCCAGCCGTACACTAGATTCACCAATTGCATGTATTGTATAATGATAGTGGCAGGGCGTCTAGAAGGTAAAGATAAGGTTTATGGTACAGTAAGGTTAAGAGAGCTATATATCAATATTATAAATATACAACAGTGTATCTATAATAAATATCAGCTAGCCCAGTCAATATTATCTCCCAACCATCAGGGGGTTCTCTTCTTTATTACATCGCACTCTTTAATCCCAGGTAATGGAGGAAGGGGAGGAAGGAGGGGGGCAATATCATAGCTCACCCACTCTCCTGTCTCTAATTTGCATTGTACAGTTTGATATCTAGCCAGACATAACTGGCGCAACATACAGTGAATCAACACCCCTGTGACAAACACAGTAATAAATTTAACCCTGGTCTATTATATGAACATTTACCAACTAAATAAGCCAAAATATCTGGTCAGATTTCCTATTACTAGCAGACAGACCTTATTAGATTATTGACTTAGACTATTTGGCTATTATAGTGGACCATAAATTGAAGTAGATGCATAGATAAGGATATTTTATGAGTTTTATTGAAGTCTGATGGCTAGACAGGATTCTACTCTAATTTTCTTTTATTTTATCTTCAAACTATTACAAATCTTAAACTAGATATTATTAGCATACAAATAGCTGGTTATGCATTCACTCTACACCTGTATTGTATATATATTGTTATCTTGACAGTCTAGACAGGGTCATTTGTATCCCTTTGACTGACATGGAAACAGTGTCTAGTTGTCCAGATGGGACAATAAACCGAGATCCTGTCTGCTACAGGTTGTACACGTTAAAGATCTCTTGATAGGTAGTACCTAGGCCAGACCCTTTGTGCTACAGGTTGTGCATGTTAAATATCTCTCAACAGTTGGAAATCCTAAAAAGAGTAGGCTAATAAACTCCATTCATTTCAATTCCATTTTGTCCATTATTGGTAATAAAACTGGTTGCTCTAATAATTTGTTATGAAGGAATCAATCTATATTTATATTTATTTAACGCAGGTGATATTAGTTGTAATAGACACATGTGGTTTCTCACTTCAAATCAGATCATTTCATCATATCCATCTTCTCTACATCTGAGTTTTAATCATTATTATTAGATTTAGTTTTCATATTTTAAAGCCTACAGGATTGTACATAACACTCTATTTCTTTAGTCCAATAAGATACAGAACAGTAGGATATACAACGCTATTTCATTTTTCCAAAATTTTTAAAGTCCAATAAGATACAGAACAGTAGGATATAAAACTCTATTTCATTTCATTAGTCCAATAAGATACAGAACAGTAGGATATAAAACTCTATTTCATTTCATTAGTCCAATAAGATACAGAACAGTAGGATATACAACTCTAAGATACAGAACAGTAAGATATAAAACACTATTTCATTTCATTAGTCCAATAAGATACAGAACAGTAGGATATAAAACTCTATTTCATTTCATTAGTCCAATAAGATACAGAACAGTAGGATATAAAACTCTATTTGATTTCATTAGTCCAATAAGATACAGAACAGTAGGATATAAAACTATTTCATTTCATTAGTCCAATAAGATACAGAACAGTAGAATATATAATTGACTAAGCAATCAGTTCTCCTTGTTGGATCAAAGGTGAAGTGTGGAAGACTCGGCCTCCCCTTGTACCATCTCTCTCTCCCTGGGTGATTTAACAGTAGTTGATAAAGCCGTTTGTAGATGAATTGTGACAAGACAGATTCCCAGAGAGACGCCTCGTGTCAAATACATGCTTGTTTATTTTGGAGAGTTCACTGTTATTTAGGAAGTAAATAGTGAGAGACTAATTGTGAACTCTCTAGAGGTATGATCTGTCATACTCACACATGATTAATGCTATTGGTTTATTGTGATAATTGGTACCTCGTGAATTATGCATGAGATCTCAATGTCCTTTTACAAAAACAAATTCAGTACCAAGAATTATTATAGATTGATATTTCCATCTTCACCATGTCAAGCTATTATAAAACCTCTTCTTATACCTTGACTGCAATAGTCACTGTTCTTGTATCACCTAAAAATGCAGTAATGTGATTAGATTGTATGTAAGCAATTACAGCCAATCAGTAGACCTAGCCTCGGTGTTTTTGACCATTGTATACTTGGTTGTATTCGTTGAGGAGTAATGATTGGCGTGGCCCACTCTTCTAGACACCTGATATCACTTTCTTTATTAAAAATTTCATCTTATGATTGATATTCTTTCTTGTGTAAAAAGCATATTTGCTGTTATCAAAGTATTTCTAGTATAATGACAGGCTGGTGCTATACAGGATATGCTTAATCTTCTAGGCACCTGATATCACTTTCTTTAAGGTTTATATACCCACTCTCCTATTTTCTCCATGATAAAGTTAAAAAAGTCCACTCACAAGTTCAAAAGTGTAGAACAAATTACCTGTTTTAAATAAGGACTCTATTTCCATACCATACATTCTAGACTGTATAAACGGAATGATGAATTCATAGCGGCCATTAAAAAGTAATTCCGCAATCTGATAATGCCAGATCTGATAGGGCAACGACTCTCCTGGGACTACCATATTGGAAAACCAGAAATACAACATCCTCGTATCTCCATAGCCCATCATGTATAACTTCCTACAGTTATTGGAATATCCGAGACTTTGATCTTTAAAAATTATTTGCCGTGTAAATTAATAGACGAGGCAATCCACCTGGGACTTGAAATAAAATGGCTGTCACAGACATGTCTTAGCATTTTCTATTGAATATTCTATTTAACAGTAATATGACATTTATAGAATGAATTTTTTATATTGCGCAATGTCTATGATGAGGTCTTTAATGCATTTGCTCTAGTTAATTATTGCCATTTAGTTTTCAGGTTTTTTCCTTTCAGTTTATTAGCGCTGTGATATTGCCCCTCTGCTTTGTCATATTGTCCTCTTGCTCTATGATATTGCCCTCTTGCTCTATGATATTGCCCCTCTGCTTTGTTATATTGCCCTCTAGCTCTATGTTATTGCCCTCTTGCTCTATGATATTGCCCCTCTGCTCTATTATATTGCCCTCTAGCTCTATGTTATTGCCCTCTTGCTCTATGATATTGCCCTCTAGCTCTATGTTATTGCCCTCTTGCTCTGTGTTATTGCCCTTTACATTACCTTGCTATATTATTGGTACCAATTAAATTAATTCAGAGATTCTATACTCAAACTAAGTGTGATAATTCATTTCATTTCAAGCACCTTCTTTTTAAAATTACGTAAATAACGCCACTTGAATTCTGTAGAGTTTTCACTTGAATTCTTTTCAAATTGCTATAGTGTGTGAATATGAATTGCAGTTTGGCGTCAAAATATTGACGTCTTGTAATTAAATATAACACCAGGGTTGGAGTCTGTTACAATTTCTACCACTATTTCAGTTACTTTATTATACTCTGACCTCATTCACAGTTTAGTCTATCCAGTGTATATAGGTTAAAAGAACTGTGATCAAATTCATTTCTAATATCAAATATAACGTACAGGAGTGACAGCCCTGTGTGACCGATCGACACCCGAGCAGGCAATGGCTCAGTGATAACCCTTGAGGCTAAAACCCCGGCAGACAGCAGCCCATGAGACAAGACCCATAAGACCGATGCTTGAGACAGAACGACAGGTTATCTGACAACCCAAGAGAAATAAAACCAGAGAGTATTGATGTGAAAGAAGAATATAAAAAGATGTCTAGTATAACATGATGAATACTATTTGACCTCTTATCAAAGATTAGATAATCTATTAATAGTATTGAGTGCACACGCTAGTATGTAAAGATGAGAACGTCCAGTACTAACAGTTAAACAACAGTCTATTTATAGTAGTGTATCAATACTAAAGGTTTTTATGTCTGGTAATCACTAGAATAGTAAAGATTATCTAGTCTCTCAGTTTCTTCCTGGTCTAACGGGAATTGGGTATATTTCATTATTGTTCAAATCATCTCAATTGCTTGTTGGATGGGTGGTTGCTGGATGGGTGGTTGGTGAAAGGGTTGATTTCTTATAGACCAAGAGAAGGAAAGCAGATCCTGTATATATGATTATTGTTCAAGACATCCCAATTGCTTGGTTGGATTTTGAATTCTGAAAGACTGAAGGATGGAAGTATTGGGATATTTTTTAAGATTAAAAGTGTCTGATTTAGTCGATTTGGGTACGCTTTTTGACGAATCACTAAAATAAGTGTTGATTATTGTATAGTTGTTGAAGACACATCGCTGATGTCAATGCCTACTTGATTGCTTAAATAAAAACGTCTCTACCTTACATCAGTCTGAAGCAGACGTCAGTAAACTGATATGAATAATAAAAACAGTTCAGGTTTTAAAATCAACGTTTAATTAGAAACAATAAAATACAAGTTGGTGATAAATTGACCATATTGATTTTCCTCCTCGCCGTGGAAACGTGACAAGTTTAATTTAACACGTTGTTGTGACAACTTATTATTGGCCAATCAGAAAATAGATAAAATTTTACTACATTACAAGTCGGTGACTTACTAAAAAATTAATTGAAACAAATATTTTTATATTCGGTATTCATCGCTAGGTTTCTTCAAATTTATTTCATCTCACGCTGGGGAGACATGTTTAGCATGAACAATATTCAACTGAAATAGATGTTCACTTTCAAGCATAGAGCACACAGGTACCATTACTTTTCTGGGTATTTCATCCACAGATGGTGCTGCCCACTTATTGATGGTGCTACCCACTGATGGTGCTACCCACTGATGGTGCTACCCACTGATGGTGCTACCATGAAACATATATTCCACTGATCAATATCTATCCATCACTGACGGTGGTTAATATAAAACCAGATTATGGAATGAGCCTGAAGTCTTTTGTCTTATTATTAAAAAAATCAAGTTTCACTGAATATCCAATGTCTAACATACTGACACATTTAAAAACCAGGTTTCTCCAGTGTCTGGGTGGAAACAAGTACAAAGTGTTTCTTTGAAGAAAGAAAGGAAAATTAATCCTGCTTCAATATATTTAACCCTGTAGGCTAATTATTAAGATTGCAACACGTTTAAAAATCACGTTCTTTTAGTTGAATAATCAACGAATGCTTCTATCAACTGTTTTGGTTTGATTAGATCTCGTCGTTACGTATAAAAATGGCTGGCCTCGTCACTGATTGTAACGAGTTTGTTGGTAATTAAGAGAACTAATTAGTAGATTGTTGTGAGTTACAGGACTAGAACTGTGTTTTTATCAGCTCCATTATATTTTCATTGATTACTTGTTGTTTTTTCTTGTGCTATAAATACACCAGTTATTGATAATCGGAAATAGAACAAGACCAGATATCCTAAACAATCATATTCAGTCACATTGAATCTGCCATCAGACATGCCTGGTAAGAATCAGAAAGCCTTCTATGGTTTGTTATGAGTTCCAATTATAAATGGTTTCCAATCACTAACTTCAATTAACCAATAGTATAAGATGTTACAAAAATACACTGTCTAATCAATAGAGGTCTTACAAATTTGAACTTCCTGTCAATGACCGCTATGATTGAAGAGTCTTCCTTACCAACGCCTGACTCCAGACTTCTACAATGTCAGCAGATGTTTTCTTATTATAGTAGACATTTTGTTCCAGAGATTGTATTTACTGATTACAATCCACTTTTGTATCAAAAGTTGTTCTGTTTTCCTCATCGTGCCTTACTTGAAGTTACAATTATAGAATTTACTGACTTTTAGTGGGGCTTTCTTGGAGTTTGAGCACATGTCCTTTTATAGGATTTCTAATGCTGGTGATCTGATCTTGTAATCAAATTCCCGGACTTCAGACTGTACTGTGATGAAACAACCAGAAAACTAGCTCACATAAGATAAATGACAAAGCCTTAGAAGATGTTTAAGGTGATCTATCATGTTATTTGATTGGCTAATATTTCTTGTGATTTCTAAGGTGATTTATCATTGGTCAAATCTATGTGTTTTTAATTTGTTCCATTTATCATCTTGTTTTGTTGCCATCTTGAGTTCTTAGAACTATCTTACTTACACATTTAAAGAGTGACGACCTCAATATAATTCTTTGAACGTTGCTGGTGGTTCTACTAGCCAAAGATGTAGCAGAGAATTAAGCAGTACAGGTCATTTAAATTTGTTAATACTGTGTCTGTTAATGTTCCAATTTTATAGGAACATATGCTTTATGTGGTGTAGCTCCTTTAGTGCTGTTTTGTTTTGTTGATCAACTATTTTGTGGAGCGAGTATAAGTTACTAGTCAGTTCGATGCCTTGTTAATAATTGTGGCTGGGCACCTTTAATTCAGCTTTGTAATATAACAGTCTGACAACGAAACCAATTAATACTTTAGTGTGTGGTGAAGCTTCTTTAATCTGTCTGAGTAGTCTCAATTTACCAGTCTATGACCATGAAAAGAAACAATTTAAGGGACTAGTATTTAAAATGATGTCTAAAACGAAGACGTGGTCATTTAATCCGATAGATTGTTATATTGTTGTCCAGTCATGCGAACTAAAAGTGATGGCTTTGTAAATTGCTTTCCTGGTCTGTCTGTATGATCTTCGATAGATTTAGTCATTTTGAGTCGGCCTTCAGCCATGATTCGACACAGTGCCTGGTACGAAAAAGGATATAACGGAAGAAAATAAAAGCAGCGAATACACAAGCCAAGTGTTTGATGCAAGATTATCGTTAGAAATGAAATGAATGGAGTTTTACGTCCTATTCTTCTGCACCTAATGGGCTAATGATGACAGGCAACGCCTTGCAATGAGCACAAAGACAGCAGCATAAGCCTACTCTATTTATGAGGGATCTTGAAGGTACACAGCCTGTAGTGCACATGGCCTCGATTAGAGAAAATACAAGAAGTGAAAACAATAAGTACGGGTCAGAAGTATAAACATGATGTGAGCACGACTGGTTTCTGCTATTTTCTACTCTATTATAATCTTCAAATCAGACACCCTTTCTGGACATCATTCACAGGTTTCCGCTCATAAAACGAAGAGCGAGAGAAATGCTAGCACTGGTCACATCACCGTCTTTCAAACATCCCTGTAAATCACTTGATAACAATTAATAATCTCTATGGTCACTTTGTGTCTGGATGATTCAGATCAGATAAATAGCTTTTATTATCCAGTAGATCATATCGATTGATTTGACCTCTGATGTACCTCAAAGCTTTGGTCATCCAGTACTTAAATTTGTCATTCAATGACTTGTCTGGATGATATATTGTCAATTTGAGTCTGGATGATTTAGATTGAATTTATAGACCATATTTTCCAGTATTTATGTTGTTTACTAACTGTTCTGACAGTTGTAAGTCAGACTGTCGAGTGTCAGGAGCCGTTCTGTCCAGCAAGTTTGAATCATATAAATCGTAAAATGTCCATCTCTTTTTTGTATATCCTACACTTTGATATCTAAATCATTGAGTCTTTGTCCATCTTTTCATAGTCCACCTAGCTGTTAATAGCTACAGTTTAACACTTTAGGATATCAAGGAGAGACCAATGAAAAGAACCAGCTGGTAGAAAGGATCCTAAACTGAAATTGTTATTCTTGTAAAATCTTTACCAAGAAGGTTTTACCAAAGACCAGCTGGTAGAAAGGATCCTTGTGAACCTAAGTTGCTATTCTTGTAAAATCTTTACCAAGAAGTTTGACCAAGGACCAGCTGGTAGAAAGGATCCTTAACTGTGAACCTAAGTTGATATCCTTGTAAAATCATTACCAAAAGGTTTGGCCAATGATCAGCTGGTAGAAAGGATCCTTTACTGTGAACCTCAGTTGTTATCTTTGTAAAATATAGTTGTTTCTTTAAATTTTTTCATGTTCCGTTCAAACATATTAAAGTTTTCTCCTAAGTAATGTTGTAATAATCCTAGTGCTATAAATACTGTATCTTATAAAGATTTGGTAGAGAATTTCCCAATGGAGATAAAGAAATGGTATTAATAATTGTTTATTGTTTCTTAATCCAGTTTCTACTGTTAAACTCATCAGGGATTTCACATCGCTCTCTTATATGACATTTAGAATATCATTAAGGAGAATTTGTCAGTCTGTGTAATATTAAATAAGGTATTTGTGATCAAATTCTCCTTACTCTGGTGCCATTATAATCGTAAATGATAAATATTTGTAAGTTTCTTGACCATCTTGTAAACCACTATACCAAACTAAAAAAGAATCGAGTTTTATTTCAATGGCTAATGAAGCCAGGCAACCACTATACCAAGTACGATGTAGATAAGGCAAGCTTTCACTTTCTCTCAACTCTGGGAAGTGTGATGAGGAGTTTTACACCCTACTCTTCTGTACTGGATGAGCTAATAAAGACGGACAATGCCCTGAAGTTTTATAATGTACATTGCTTCTGCCTTTTGACCATGATATATTGGTTGACTTATACAAAATACTAGCCATCAAACACCTTCCCTCCCCTCCCTTCCCCTCCCCTCCCCTCCCCTCCTATTAAAGAGTTACAACATCTATAAAAGTTATATAATATATACATGTCCTAGCTTGAGGACAGTGATAATATATCTAATCAACTGTTATGTATATAGAAAATTCTATAAAACTTGATAACCAAAATCAGCTCCAGGCTCATCATAATCTGAATTCCATATAATCAATATTCTATTTCTCTAGAATCAACCCAGAAATAATAATTGTTTTTTATATTGAAAATGAAATGATATAAAAAAATCTGTTTTGATGTACTTCAGTGAACTCATGAAATGAAATGGAGATTCTTTCCTTCTGTACCTTCGTCTACTGATAAAGGATGAAGGATTTAGGGTGTAAAACTCCATTTCATTTCAATTTTCTATTTGGATTGAAATTTGGGATTAAAAAGTTTAAAATGGAAGTTTGAATTTGTCACGTTTCTACGCAATATTTGATGTTTATCGCTCGGCCATGTTTCTAATACAGTTTGATAATTGTCGTATAAAAAACTCTATTAGATAAATTCATGTGTTGAGTATTAACTAAATATCTAAAAATAGAAAGAAGTAAATGAGGGAAGCCATGAAAACCCTGTTATTATTGGACGATTATTTGAAAGGAAATTAAAGGTCTGGTTCAGTGTTATACTGTAAATATTTATTGATAATGTTTGAGGATGATGGTTGTTGTATAAAACTCATTAATGTTACTGATTGTTGACTAGTCCGGGGGTATTTGTGGAAGAAGGAAAGGGGCAGGAGAATAGAGGTTAATCTTAGCTCCCAATGTAACATTCCCCCCTCCCTCTGACAATTTTGTTGCCTCTACTCCCCGTAACACTTGTAACTTAGACCAGTGCTTCTATAGGAGAATATCTCTTATAATACCTAATACTTGTAACCAAGAAATCGTTTCTATAGGAGAGCATCTTCTATAACAAGCTCTACACAATAAAAAACGACTGTATGAAAAGTTCATATTGAAATTATCTTGATTGATGTTTGAAGTAGTAAAAATAATAAAAAATACCTAGTTGAATCAATCTTACCAGTCATTACCTCAAACCTTACTTCCTGTTTCACGTGTTCTTAACTTCCATCACGGAAGATTCCATTCATTACGTTCAGCGCTCGTTGAACAGCAGTTAATTTGTAGAGTATTCACCGAGTTTCAATTAAAAAAATGTTTGTACAAGTACGCTTTTGGAGAGTGTTTACTTGAGGAAAGGCATTGACATGCTATGTACTTTAACTGTTTTAATATTAGCAGGGGGGAGGGGACAGGGAGGGGGGACAGGGAGGGGGGACAGGGAGGGGGGCTCTACAGATTATATCATTACAAAGGGTTGGTGTCCTTATGGGACCTAAAAGGTTATTTCATTAGAACATTTTCATTTAAAACTTCATTTCATTTCATTAGTCCAATAAGATACAGAACAGTAGGATATAAAACTCTATTTCATTTCATTAGTCCAATAAGATACAGAACAGTAGGATATAAAACTCTATTTCATTTCATTAGTCCAATAAGATACAGAACAGTAGGATATAAAACTCTATTTCATTTCATTAGTCCAATAAGATACAGAACAGTAGGATATAAAACTCTATTTCATTTCATTAGTCCAATAAGATACAGAACAGTAGGATATAAAACTCTATTTCATTTCACTAGTCCAATAAGATACAGAACAGTAGGATATAAAACTCTATTTCATTTCATTAGTCCAATAAGATACAGAACAGTAGGATATAAAACTCTATTTTATTTCATTAGTCCAATAAGATACAGAACAGTAGGATATAAAACTTATTTCATTTCATTAGTCCAATAAGATACAGAACAGTAGAATATGAAGCCAAGACTAGGATGTAATACTCCCTATCGTATATTATATTAAATACAAGATAACCTGCCTTAATGCACTGACTTATTATAGTTGTACAATCTGGGGAGATGGATGATCTGGCAGGTATAAACAGAATTAAACAGTAAACAAACATTTTATGGTCAAATTACACCTTCAGGCTTACTAACAGACTTACAGCGCCAGTTGGTGCCAAATTTATAAAAACAGGACTTTTTAAAACTCAAGGTTGATATGGCATTCTTCATTAACCAAAGCAACAGTCGACTCTACAATTAGAATCACCAGTTTCAGTAAGTGTATATGTGAGGTCTGTAAGGCATTCTATATCTACCAGGCCAACACGCAACCTTCCTATTGTAAACACAATAAAGACAGTTCTATTAAACACAAGCGTTTATTTTAACTACCAAATGATCTGTTTTGAAGGAAATACAGTTTCTCTTAATCAAAACATTCTCTATTGTTTTATAACCAAGGGCAATAACTCTTTATATCATTACTGGCTGTATAAATGCAATTTAAAGTAATTACAAAATAGCGAATGCTCTATTAGTCTGTCAATTCAGCCTCCCTGTTGGAGAGTTCACATAGCTAATACTGCTGTAAGGTAATGTCTATCAATCTCTGCAGGGATTCACCCTGGACCCTCAGCATCTAACTCACTGAGTCACCACGGCTCCCATTTCTTTTGCAGAGACAACTAATAATATTTATTTGGTTTATCAACTCAACATCCCTGTCGAACTGTTATTTAGGTTTGTCAACTTGTCGTCCCTTTCAGAGAGTCCACAAGGCTAAAACTGTTATAATGTTGTCTTATGAAAAATGCACATGTATTTTTTGGTGGGTCAAGTCACCATCTTGTTTCGAGAATATCCTGTTATTTCTGCCGTAAACCACACCTATACTTAGATGGCCATTGACCCTAACTTGTCTGCTCCTGGTTTTGTTATAACACCAGTGTTCATTTAGTATTCAGAACATAACGCTATTAACGCAATAAAATTTAGCGTTATGTGCCGTCTGGCGATATTGGGGTGCGTTAACGGGACTAATAACAAACGGCGTATTAACACATTATGTATCTTTATTATCGTTAACATTGATTATATTGACCGATTCACACACTTAACATCGTAACAATTCATTTGATTGGCTTGTTAGTGTATGAATACAATATTTAAATCAGGGGTTACTTACGAGGCAAAAGGCCAAGCTTTGTTGGTAAATTTTGCCAAGAATTTAATCATTGTTGTTTCTTTATTCAGTTGATTGTGTTACCAGAATTTATGCCAGGAATTTCCTGTAATACTTGGAATCATTTCTACATGTGACAAAAAGAGCTCAATTGGTTGCACAAATACTTGGCATTTCAACAACAAGTATTTATTGATGCAGTAACCCTTTCAGAGAGTTCACATGACTTTCCAAACATGACAAAAGAGTTTGGCATTCGAACAATAATCGTGATAAACTTTAACCTTTACAGAGAGTCCACATAGATAAAATAATAAAATATATCAGTGAGTAAGTGAACTTATAAAACATGCCTGCAGTCAGACAACATGTTGTCACAAGACAAGTTCACTCCAGGAGTCGTCGGTCTATAAGGAAAACAGCGACAAAAATAGACATTGTAACTATTATATTGTTTCCATGGTTACAAAGAAATTTTTCCCTTTAATAACCCAGAATCATTATCCTGTAGTTATTATAGACCAAGATCAAAATATAATCCCCACCATTTCTTGGCTTTTTAAAAAAAATAAATTAACAGGGATGTTAAGTCTCATAGATTTTATTTCAATTCAGTACAGCATATCCTCAGCTGCTGATACGTTTCTGTTATGAAACCTTCATCAGGACTTGAGGTATTTTCAACACAGAAGTTTAGATGTATGAACAAAGTATGAGCCACAAAGGGAAATCTCTTTTACAAAATGTAAGATTGGGGACAGGGGTAAAAACAGAGACAGAAATCCTTCTGCCCCCATCCCAAAACCTAGGTCACCCGCCTCAGACAGAACATTCTATATTAGATTTATAATCTCTCTCGTTGTTAGGGCTTGATTCCATAGCAATAATATTGACACAGACTGAGGACCAAATAAAAACAAATCATGAACGAAGTATTTCTGTTTTGATGGACGGTGGAACAGAATCATTATATACATAATCCTTATTATACAACCCTAATTAACTGCTCTCTATTTCTGAAGAGCTACTTGAAGGGGAGATAACTGGATGTTAAGATCAATCAGACGGATTGATTAGTGTCATTCTTTGTTAGAGATGTGCGTTTGTTTTCATTTCACTCTTCTTTCTGAACTATTAAATATTATTAGTAATCTGGATTCTCTAAAGGATTTTTTGATCCTGTTGCCAATAGCAATATGGCTAAAAGAGTTATTCTTGAGAGTGGAACCATCAAGTAGTACCCTAGTTTCTCAAAAATTTCATTTTTAGCCTTTTGGACTGTGATGTACTTATTCAATTTTTGTAGTAGTGGCGTATTGAGAGGTAATCTTTTGGGACTTGCCTTCCTCTTCCCCCGTCGGTCTTTTTTCGAAGCCCTTAGCCCCCCCCCTTCTCACTTTAACCTAGGACACTAGTGCTTAAAATTGAGCTTAATAAGGTGTCAGTAGGAATGTGTATAGGGATATAAAGTCAACATGTGATCCAGTTATAATCACCCATGAATATAATTAAACGCCTGCTTGAGTTTATGACCTCATAACGGCCCACTTGATAATATATCTACACATCTTTATGTGGCGTATTGATATAAAAAGTGAACAATGTAGTTCTGGCACGTTAGTCGGAGGTATGACGAGAATCTAGAATACGTGGCGTCAGTACTTTATCTAATGTATCTGTTTTAAAAGGATTAGTCGTGCCATGTACCACGATGATATTAAAGAGATTGTAAAGAGGTTTTCTAAATTTTTAATGTGTATCATAAAATGTATGACGAAGGCACAGGTACAGGAGGTACATGTAGGGTGTTGGTACTGTACATTATACTTGTAGATATTACTATAGGAAGAAACGAGTACGTAACAGAATATTTCAGTTACCGTAACATAATGAATGAATTGCAAGAGTTTGATTGGTGGGGCTCAAATCTGACGGTTAAAAACCATCATGTAGTTTTGACGCTGTCATTGACTTTGGAGCTGATAATTTTCTAATTTTATTGATAGTTCAATAAGAACCATTAATGTTATGTAATGAATTTCTAGAAAGTTAGTGAAGAAGAAGCCATAGTTACTGATTGGTTGCTATAGAAAGAATAGTATGTTTCTAATGAAAAGAAATCGTAAAATAGTTGAGAGATTGTTGATTTTATAAATCTATTTAACTTGAGCACTCTGTTGATAATTTAGTTTTCGTTGTTATGAAATCAGGTGTAATTTGGTGAAGTTAGGGTTCGTATTTGGCTTATTTATACATTGTTAAGAAAATTAAACACTTCTGAATTATAACTGACGCCAAAATTATCTTGGATGGTAACTTTCTACTTTTTCAATTTATGAGCTCTTCCAGGGAAGCATTTACTGATTCCAAATTGGAATCGGACAGGACAATAAACAGAGTCCCTGTGTGCTACAGGCTGTACATTTCAATCATCCCTAGACAATTGAAAATAGCAATGCAAAATATTGGAAACAGAAATATAAAATATTGGTGTCCATTTTATATTTTATTTCAAACTGAATTCTAGTATTCCCCGTATAAATTACAGCTGGTGAAAAAAATCGTAAGAATTTCTCATTTCTTCAACTTAATACAAGATGTTCTTCTCTGGTTTTATCGTACTAGATTACAATGAAACTAAATTTAGTCTCAAAACTCATTCATCTTGACGATAAGAGGCAAACAGAAAGTAAAATGATTTATTTTAATAAAAATAAGTCAAGTTAATACAAAATAGAAAAAATGAAATATTTATGCTGTAATTTCTCCGGATATTGTAATGAATTATTCATTATTCAAATCATTTGTTTTATCTCCTTTATCAAAATCATCAGTCAAAGTTATTATTCTAATTCTTTATTCAAAGTCATTATTTAAAACAAAGTTATTATTCTAATTCTTTATTCAAAGTCATTATTTAAAACAAAGTTATTATTCTAATTCTTTATTCATAGTCATTATTTAAAACAAAGTTATTATTCTAATTCTTTATTCAAAGTCATTATTTAAAACAAAGTTATTATTACTAATTCTTTATTCAAAGTCATTATTTAAAACAAATGTTATTATCAATTCTTTATTCAAATCATTATTTAAAACAATGTTATTATTCTAATTCTTTATTCATAGTCATTATTTAAAACAAAGTTATTATTCTAATTCTTTATTCAAAGTCATTATTAAAACAAAGTTATTATTCTAATTCTTTATTCAAATTCATTATTTAAAACAAAGTTATTATTCTAATTCTTTATTCAAATTCATTATTTAATACAAAGTTATTATTCCTATTCTTTATTCAAAGTCATTATTCAATTTCATAACTCAATTTCATTAATCAAAATCATTATTGAAAACAATTTCATTATTCTAATTTATTTTTCAAAGTTTAATATTATTCTAATGCATTAATCAGAATCATTATTCCATTTTATTTTTCCAAATCATTATTCAAACATATATCTCCTTGTGGTTTGAAATAATAATTCTACTAAGATTTTTCTATGTTGTAATTTAAAGAAGTTGTGTAGAAATTCAGAAAGATTGGTAACTCATCGATAAAATATATTGACGTTTGAAATAATTCCTTTTCTATTTTTTTGAACGAGAATCTCATCAAAACACCCGATATTGAAATAGTGTTGAACAAAATCAATATATTCTAGAGGTGTGCAACTGAGCAATAACTGATAATGACTGGAAAATCAACAGTCTAGAGCTCTAGTTAGACATGAGTGGTAAATACAATAGAAATTACCAGTCTAAAACTTTATTCAGACATCCTTAAGCTTTTATAAGCCAAATCAGTTGTTTAGATTCCTAGTCAGACATGACTGGCAAACACAGTCTAATCGGAATCCCTGATGAAAAGCTGTCTGTAAGTACAAGAATAAAATGATTCTATTTTTACGTGAGTAGGACAAATTCATCAAATTCCTATTACCATTTTGGTGAAATCCTGTTAGCTTATTGAAATAGTTAGAGCTGGGTAGGATTAGGTTGTATTAATAAGATAGATGACTATAATACTATACAGGTGAAGTAGATTGGAGGGTACTTCACGCTATTTACCTCCCTTGATCTTTTAATATACCACCAACTAAATAATAGTAGGTTTAACGTTAAACCCACGTCATGTCGGTGGCTAAATTAATGTAACATGTCTAAGTGATCTTGTTAAAAGATTTGTAGGAGGGCTTAGTTACTTGATGTTTAAACTCACTGAACCAGGGATATTGTGTCAGAATTTCTAAACGGACAATTTGTTTTGATATTTGTGTAAAAATTGTCATTGTTTGACAATAATGTTTATGTTCAAAGATTATAATATGTTCAATATAACTTTTCATACAGTTCTCTAAAAACTTTCTCTAAGATTCTGATTTATTTAAGCTACTTCTTTAAATTTTGCCGATTTGACAAAGTTACGAATAATTATTCGAGGTACGGAAGTGAAGATTTGCATCACCATGACTACTAGCTTAATACCAGTTTGACTCTACTGAAATATAACCACTAATTTTATTCTTTTCTTCTTGCAGGTTATGGCCACTCTACGCCTCAAACGATTGGTGGAAAAATATTTTGTATGTTTTACGCTTTGGCGGGAATTCCATTGTGTATCGTGATGTTTCAGTCAGTTGGTGAAAGATTGAACACGTTTGTGACGTTTCTCCTAAAACAGTTACGGAAATGTTTTAAAATGAAAAATCCTGAAGTTTCACAAACTAATTTGATATTGATTACTATGAATTTATCCATGATAGTGTTAACGGCGGGTGCCGCAGCGTTCACGTCCTACGAAGGCTGGCAATATGTGGATAGTTTATATTATTGTTTTATCACCCTAACGACAATCGGGTTCGGAGATTATGTGGCGTTACAGAAAGATAACGCTCTAGAAACAAAGCCCCAATATGTGGCGTTCAGTTTAATATTTATATTATTTGGACTTGACTGTAATTTCTGCTGCCATGAATTTACTGGTGTTAAGATTTTTGACTATGAACACTGAGGATGAACGGCGCGAGGAATTAGAGGCTGCTGCCGCGGCTCAGGGAGCTGTTCGTTTAGAAGGAGACATTATTACTGCTAATGGAAACGTTGTTTCAGGTGCTCAAGAAACGCCCGAATTTAATGACTTGGTGTCGGTTTGTTCGTGCTCGTGTTATAATTTACGCTCAAAATGTCGTCCAAGATATAAAGTAACTAGAGGTCCAACGAAAATAGGTCATCTTCTGCCCATGCAGTCTGTGTCTAATAAAGAAGATTCTCATAGCTGTGCAGAAGACACAAACTCGTATTTTCAAAATCAGTTGAATAAAAAGCGAGCCTCTATCTGAAATCAAGGGAAATAATTTGCTGTTCTTCCGGTCTTTCATTGAGAGTTGTTGTCTGTGTCCTATTCCGAATCTCAAACATCATCCTGATTGTTTTCCAGAACGATATCTTGTGATGCCTAGATGTTTAGGAGCGGGATCCAATGTTTTATTTTAAAAGGGACGGAAAATCTGCTGATATAAGGGTTGTTGTTTTTGTTAAAGTTTACCAGTTGTGTCTGACTGGTGCTCTATATTGACTTGATTTGCTTGTTGTCATGGTGATAGATTCTATTCAAATGTCTGTTAATGCACTATCATGAAAGGAAGTGTAAAATGTTAGAATCTCCCCCTAAAAAGTGTACGTGTGGCACGGCAAAAATACCTGATGGTGAACAAGGAAAGTTCTGAATTCTGTTTTGACAAAATGGGCCTTTACGATCAAGAAAAGAATATCAAAAGTTGTGACTGCAGTGAAGGGAAGATATTCGCTGTGGGTGGAGTTGTTGTGGTGATTTAAGAATGGTGCTTCAGACCAAGGTCTTTGATGAAAGATGCACGATGTTATGAACATTGTCCGATACGAACATTAGAGTTGTTTCAAAGGTTCAGCACCATCTGGTCGTGTTTCTGCTGAGGCTAAGAAAATGATGAAATACTCTGTTAGGACTGTATTCACCAATCATGTTTTACTTTATCTCAAAATGTCAGACTAGGTCATTAGATCTTAGGACATCCTGATTACAAATACAACTCGATTTTTGACCAAAAAAGTTAGTTGTAGAATTTATATGGTATCACCAAAGAATGACATTGACCTTCAGAATGACCTATGACCTGTACGATATGAAAGCCAATGCTGTGTATGATCAGTAAGGAGGTCCAGGAATGATGAACTGTTAAAAACTTGCCGTTTATTTTTCCGTTCATGAATTGAGATATTTATTTTCTAAAAAAAAAACTTTGAATTTTGAAAATATCCTGAGAGGTTGATTTAAGTACAATCGTTTCTCAAATTCTCATTGTGAAAAGTGTTACAGGTAGCTAAAATTGGTCTATATCAGCAAAATCTTCATATTTAGATGACCTGGAATTTGTTTTAAAATAAATCTGAAATAAATAGTTCACGGAGATAGATATTAGATAAATGTATTATTTTGTAAGTTATAATTCAGAAAGTTTTTTAAATTCAAAGTTTTTTTTCAATGTAAATAAGAAAGTAAATATTAAAACCAAGAGAGATTTTTGTTATCAAAATTTGTTATAATTCTTTTATTTTAGGGATATTTGGGTATATGGTGTGATTTTTATTATTTCATCTTGTTTTGATGATAGATTGAGGTTTATTTATTATGAATATCCTAGCCTACTTCTAACACTTTATTTTAATTGGGCCAATTAAGATGGGTTTCCACAATTTTAGAAATATTTTTACTAGTTTGTGCAATATTGAATTGAATCGTACATGTTTTCAGCTCGGATTACGTGCAATATTTTAACTTCTGTTATTTTTAAACAATGTCGCAAGAGAAAAAGGTCATTATGTTTATTGATTATATGCCATTTTCAAATGTTGAATTTGTGTATTTCTGGAATATTTTCAGTAATTTTGTACTGAGATTGTTTTACTATTATATTATTTTGGGGAATTGTTGTCAGGAGTGTGGGTAGGGCATGAAGTCAGGGACCCACCTCTACCTTCCTACTTCAGAATATTTTTAAGGACCCGTTAAATATCTGACAACCACATCAATGAAAACCTTGCAATGCCACTGTTCTAAAATGGCCCCAGTGGGTATGAGAAAAGAATAAATATTTAATTATTTAAGTGCAATTTGTAGACAGCATTATCTCTATGAAAGTGATTAAGTTATAAATTGTGTATGAAAGAGAAATGATTGTATGTTTAAAATTAGTGGTAGCATTCCATTTATTTTATCATCTGATTCTGATTGGTTAATCATGTCCTTGAATCTTGTACATCATTTGCTGATGTCATCACATGATCTGATGATGTCATCATATTATCACATCATGACTTGATGATGTCACAATGTTATATGATGTCATAGGACATCAAATGATGAATCATCAGATTATGTTGATCATGTGATCATTGTTAAAGTTGAAAATATTCATGTTCTTTTTTTCAAATAAAAACTTAAGAATGATGAATTTCTTTTTTTTCAAATGTTTTCCTGGACTGAAATGTGGTTAATGGATCAAAGGTAGATGTAGAAGACTCTACTACCCTTCGGAGTTCAAGATAGAATGGGTGTGGTACCTGGCAGTGTCTAAATGTATTTAAGTGAACAACCATTGTTAAAACATTATTGTCAGATTTTAATAGAAATTTGTGTGGTCTGGTGTTAATGAGATACTATTGTGTTTGGGTGGGTTCTTATCTTTTTAACTTAAATAGCTGAGTTCATTTCAGTACAGAGACAATAAATAACAAACTATATATATTACAGTACATTACCCTACAGTACATTACCCTACAGTACTCAGATACAATCAAATACATTTCAAAATATATCAGTCAAATGAGTCAAAATATACCAATCAAATGTATCAAAATATATCAATCAAATGTAACAAAATATATCAATCAATAAGTCAAAACATGTCAATTAATTGTATCAAAATATTTCAATCAAATGAGTCAAAGTATGTCAATCAAATGAGTCAAAATATGTCAATCAAATGAGTCAAAATATATCAATCAAATGAGTCAAAATATGTCAATCAAATGAGTCAAAATATATCAATCAAACCTATCAAAATATATATCAATCAATTGTATCGAAATATGTCAGGCAAGAGTGCGAATATATAAGGCATGAACTATAACCAATAATCTACATTTAAGGGAGGTGACTACAATTTACATCCAATCTTTCAGACCACATTCATTATACAAATGTGTCAAAATAGGAAAAAAGAGAGAAGTTTTTGATAAATAGGTCAAAGCACGTGCATAGTGATTGATTCTCTATATATATTGCAGGTTTTTGGTTGTGCATTTACTGTGTCTTTGTTAATTTTCATTTATCATAAATTCTTACCTTTGTCAACCTACGTTCTTTTTTTTTTTTGACAGTCAGGTTTGCTACAGTCAGGTTTGCCACAGTCTGTTTGATATTTAACTAATCCAAGGTATCTTTTAAAATTAAACACATCTAAACCAATCAAATCTGGACCCTGGTGTTTTCTATCAATTTATAATAATAATAATAAGTGAGCATAGAAAATACTTTTGATATTTTTAATCAGACAGATTGAAGAAGGCCTAACTGGCTTGTGTTTGATTGTATTAACTGTTCTTATAATACCCTGATTAGAGAAACAATTCTGATTAATTTCTGTGTCACAAACAAGTCTGGATAATCCGGTACAATTACCAATCAAACAAAACAAATACCACCATTATCTAATTCGTCGTAATTCACTTTAACCCTTTAAGCGACATAACGAAATGGCAAGAATTAAGCTATTTGTAGTGTTACTAGGGTTAACAATGCTGGTCACTAGGTGATGTATTGTTATTTTAGGCAAAAACTCAATTTTAGATCGTAACGTTAGCACAAGTTGTGTCATCTTATTCAAGACATCTTCAACCGAATTTTAAGTACAATTTCTAAATTAGCATATACAAGTTACCTTTATTGGAGGGGTTAAACGAACAGCTGTTTTGGAGTGTTTACATAATTTATGCAAACTTTCTAGAAGAAGGGTTAACTGGAATGCTTTTAAAGGCCTTCCTAGAACAGCCATTACTTCCAACATTGCTATAAGTTGGTAGTTTACCGCAGTGTTAGCATTAAGGAAACCCATGTGCTTCTGCTCGTCGAAAGGATTCAATGGTCAATTGGATATACATTCAAATGTTAACAACTGCATAAGAGAATTCGGATATTGCTGCAGCGAACAGTGAACAGTGCTTGTATTGTGGATAAATTGTTTTTCAAAATGAAGGGATGCATTACAAAGATAATAATGATAGCAGTTCTATATTCGATATTCGCTACAGCAACAGGTAAGCATTCATAGCGTATATCAATCATTTTAAATGTTAGTCTTTATTAAGGTCCATTTGCGCTCCCAAAAGATAGTAGCATCCATGTTTAGGATAAGGGAAGGGGGGGGGGGGTGCCTGATTTATTACCCCATCTACCAAGCATATAGCATCCCTACCTTCAACATTCATCCCCTTCCCATCAATTGCTCCCTTCCTTCCTTAACCCGATATGTTTTTTTTTCTTTCTAGTTTCATGCAATCCGTATGGCAGAACGGTTGAGTTGTTGGCATCAGCAATGCCTCAGAGTATTTTCTCACACAACTACCCGGCAGATTACGACTCGTAAGTTTCATATCACTCTTTAATATCGCCAAGGTTTGTGGAACCATTATCGGGAAATATGAGCGACCAAAAATATAGCAGAGTTCAATATTTCAGACGCTAGAATCCCTTGGTATTTTACTCCAAGATAGACAATCATATAGGGAACTACTTGGTAATGTACAACTTGATTTAATATTAACCCAGGAGTAATTTTATTTCAGTTTCTCTGACTCCAAATGGTTGATAAGATCGTCTAATGGGAGTAAATCGATCAAGATTGAAGTACAGTATATGGACGTGGAATACGGTGTCACGTGTAGATACGATAAGCTTACCCTTTACGATGGTATGGTACCCATTACTATATTTACTGGCCTCAATGGCATATGGTTTCTTAGGGTCACCACCATAAGGTTTAGCTTTAAAAAAAAGTGGTGGCACTGAGGAAAAAGCAGGGCTATACATAGACTTGTTCCTCTGGTGAAGTTGTTCAGTTCACTGTATTTCAAACTTTGGAAAAAGATCTACTTTTCTTGCAAATTTGAACATTCACAACTCTTTTAAATCTATATTTCAGGAAGCACGGATAGAGCTGATGTTTTGGCAACACTTTGTGGGAATCCCCAGCCGATAATAGTCAGTTCCACGTCCTCGGTACTCATTCACTTCACCTCCGATTGGGGAATAGAGGGCCGCGGGTTTCACCTGAGTTACAGCGCTGTTTTTGGAGGTAAATATATGAACTCTTAGATTTCTTTGAAATTTGCATCCGTGCATCTTTTCATTATGGACCACTGCTGTACTGTGGGGTTCATAGAAACCACACATCACCAAAATCAGGGCTATATTTCTGGTCTGTTCACATATACATCGTTTAGCTCTGGGTTTCCTTCCAGAGGGTGATTCACAATATAGATATAATATACGGTTATCGTCTGATATGCCATATACTTATAAACTCAAGATCAAATACATTGAAATCATAGAACAAAGTAAATTGACCAAATACTTAGTCATTTTCATGAATATTTCAGTGCCGAGTGGGTATTTTCGTCACACTTCTACCACCAGCAATCCCGACAGCACGGGTAGGGGTAGGACCTGCTTATCTTTAATAGACGTGCTCTAACATTTTACTAACCCTTTTGATAACGTTGGTTTTACTGATTCATATCCCCCCTAATTACCTAGATAGTGAATGTGTGTGACGTTACCCCTACTTTGCTTCTATATTCCATGTCCTGCATCAAGACCATCTGTCTTGATGAGGATTTTTATTAACACATATATCTGCAGCATGAGATGATTTCTTGTCAATTAAATAGTTTCAATTTGTTTTTGCAGACAAAGGAGCCAGTTTTCTGGACAAGTACCAAGATGTAGCTACTATAGTTGGTGCCAGTATCGGAGGAATAGTTGTAGCTGTGGTTCTTATCTACGTCATCTGGTTAAGCTGCTACACCTTCTACAACAAAACGAACACAACTCGATCAACCAGCCGGTGTGCTCCGACACCGGAGCTCTATCACACACCAGCTTCCGGAGACTTCTGTAGCTATCCGGTCGGACCACCATCTTACGAGTTCGCCGTACCCACCAGTCCACCACCTCCTTATATGGAAGTTGATCCGAACCCACGACCCCGATCCTTCTTTCATCGTCTGCTTGAAATCAGTATGAATGTTCGACGCCCTAGACGACACGTCCGTCCACGACCTGTCAGACCTCTGAGTGCCGTAACGCACAGAAATAGTGTTTTCAGTGCTGGAAACGCTTCCTTGTTTGGTAATGTCCGTATGACAAACGGCACTCAACCTTCTTGCATCATCGTCACCGAGGCTGAGGATGGGACGATTGTAGATTGTCTCACCAGAGAATCCATAAGACACGCCCGAAGAGGTTCTTCCCATCACAGTCCAACCAGATCACCTCGGCGCTTCTCAGAAGCACAAGCCAGACGCACGTCGGAGTCTCCTACACGACGACCATACCGATCCACAGCGAACCGTTCAAACCAAGTTACAACTCGTCGTTCAAGTCAGTCTCCTACACGACGTCTGACCCATTCACCAACAAGAAGGCAGAGCAGACCATACCTCACAAGTCCAAGACACCAGATCCTTGAAAACAGCAGCATCCCACTTGCAACAATTCACGATGCAAACAACAACAGCGCGGAAATACCGACGCGACAAACTCCCATCCACAATACCGAGCATTCGCCGGAACTGCAAATGGCGGAAAACGTTCTAGATGACGTGTCTTGCATAGATCTACCTATTTCTTTGACGTCATCATCAGCGCAGGATCATTGCAGGCCTAATGTGGAGCTACCAATCCTTGAGACCTTAACAGTTGATGACATCAACGAGTCTACGGACGTTTAAACAGAGTCGAGACTCCACAAGGATTCGGAAGGAATCTAGTGATTCTCCTATCAAGACTTCACACAGTTCTGTTAAGGTGAGGAATTGTCAGGTCATTTAATGCGATTGATCGTTTAGGCCTTCTATTCCGATGTACGTGATTATTTACGCTGGTGAAGGTGTCCTAGGGCAGACAAACTCTGTGGGTTTGTTCAAATAATTATCTATGCATAACTGTGATAGCATAATATTTTTTTTAATTTATTTGCAATATTTTTGTTGTTGTTAAAACACTTTTTATTTTCATAAAAAATATTTAATGTTTAACTGTGCGTTTATGGTTAAGATAGACCATTATCAACATTGACAACTGAAAGGGACATCCCAAACAAAAACATTGTCACAGGGCAGATACCAAAGGGGCTCCACACCACTAAGGGAAGACTCACCCCAGAAAATAAGCAGTAGAGCACATGTTAAAAGAACAGTTTAGGGGAGGGGCTCAAATTGATTTAGTTAATCCACTGCACAACATTATACCAGACGTAAAGCTCCAAAGTGTTTGAGACATCCTCTAGAGTGTTTTAGACATCCTCTAGAGTGTTTGAGACATCCTCTAGAGTTTTTGAGACATCCTCTAGAGTTTTTGAGACATCCTCTAGAGTTTTTGAGACATCCTCTAGAGTGTTTGAGACATCCTCTAGAGTGTTTGAGACATCCTCTAGAGTGTTTTAGACATCCTCTAGAGTGTTTGAGACATCCTCTAGAGTTTTTGGAAGAGAAAATAAAAAACAAAGTTTGTAGTTAACTTTAATTAGAACCAAATGATAATGAATAAATAACAACAAGATATATATATATATATATTCACCCATACATCACCCATAACAAACAAACAAACCCAGCATAGCCAACATACAGGTGGGATAAGGGGCGGAGCTTCAAAAGCATTAGTAGCAGAGAGGCGGGGTTTGATGCTAGATTCACTGAAAAGAGGAGGGGTTAAAGGCGGAGCATTAATAGCATAGATAATAAAGAGGCAGGCTTAGATAGAGAATATTAGTAGAAGAGCTAACAGATTGTTAAGTTTAGAGGCGGAGCATCAATACCATAGCCATTTGAAGGAGGGGCAAGGGGCGGAGCACCAACAGCATAGCTAAAAGAGAAGTAGTATTTTAGGGAAAGGTCTTCAATAACATAGCTAACAAGGGAGGTTGGGTTTAAGGCGGGGCATCAATAGGACAGCTTAGTAACAGGTGGTTTTAGAGGCGGGGCATCAATAGGACAGCTTAGTAACAGGTGGTTTTAGAGGCGGGGCATTAATAGTATAACATAGCACCTTGACCGGTAATGAAAGTTAATCACCATGGAGAAATATTAAAATATGAGTATTAATAATTATCAATATTATTATTATCAATATGGTAGCAGTCAACCTCTTGTTACAGATCAAACTAGAAACTTAACCATCAAGAATGTCTGGACTCACATGTCTACAAGTCATATTAGATTATCCAGTGTTTCATGGTTAGTCCAAAACTTATAGACTAAGGCCCATTGTTCTTGTACATTGATTTTGATTCCTGTTTAGGTTTTACTGGATGACTGCCACTTTTAAAGATCACAAAATTCAAAATCCAGAGAGGAACATGATCAATAAGACCTCTTTCGACTCAAAAATACAAATAACAAGAATAAATACTTCCATAATAAAAATAAATCTATATACAATATTCTCTTTGTTGTAAAAATAATGGAAATCTGTAAAACAAATAAAAGTTATATCATATAGAAATACACCAAGGTCTATCAAGGGATATACAGTCTTCAACAATCGGAACCTTTGATGCCATCAGCTGATATTCCCATCACTGAGTTTATTTGGGAACTCAACAAGCATATAGTGTATTGTCTATCCCTTATTAGTAAGGTACTACATATAAGCCTGTTGTAATATGAAGACTGAGACTAATCAGATAAGATGATGAGAGAATGAGCTGATTGTATCTAGGGTCAGATAATAAAGACTCATACACCCTGGTTAAATCAAGATGAATGAAAGACTGGTTACAATTCTTCAAGCATTATAATAAGATCACAGCTTACACCCAGGACAGAATATATCACTTTAACAGCTAACACCCAGGACAGAATATATCACTGTAACAGCTTACACCCAGGACAGAATACATCACTATAATATGTCTAGAACAATAAACTGACACATTGCTACCAACTGTTGAAAAATGCTGAAGAAAATTTGCATGAAATTTGCTGCCATGGTTTCTCCTCCAGCATGCTGTTCTTTAACAATGCTAATTTGCAATATTGGCAATTTCCCATCTTACATGCCAAGTTTTTGTTTACGGGTACTTTCCAAACCAGACAATAACAAAATAGTAAATCTGGTCAGTCTCTATCACTAGTCAAACTTCTGGTCTTTGTATAAAGCTGCTAAAATTTCAGGATCTGGTTTGCTGTCTTCATCCATGGGTGAGATCCGATCCAAGCTGTTGGTGGCGCTGTTTCCGTCAAAAATAGCCGGAATATTAATATCCATATATTCTCCATTTGTAACATGTTGTCTTAAATGACGATTGAGCTCATATTTTCGTACAAACTGTTTTTTACAGATGTTACATTCGTGAGGTTTCTGCTCTGTGGCATGGATAGACTGCTTATGTCTTTTCAAATGATCGCTTCTACTAAAATGTTTTTGGCAGATATCACACACATGGGGCTTAACTCCCGTATGAATTTGCATGTGACGGCGTAAATGAATATTTTTTGCAAAAGACACTCCACATGTGGGGCAAGAAAATGGACGTTCCCCTGAATGTGTCCTTATATGGACTTTGAGAATGCAATAACTATCAAATGCTTTTCCACAATAATCACATGTGTAAGGTTTCTCCGACGAATGCACGCGCATGTGACCTTGAAGATTTGACCTTGTACTATATTTTCGTGTGCAGGAAGTACATGGGTGACCCTCACGAGAATGAATCTTTACATGTTTCCCAAGATTTTTCTTATCCCCAAAAGACTTCCCACATATTGGACACAAAAAGGGTTTGGAGGCGTCTGAGTTGGTGTCGTTGGATTCTGGGTAAAGTTCACAATCGCGACCTTCTTTAATCATGGTGATCAGCTTCTGTTGTAGTTCGGGATCATCGCATTCATCATGGTGGGTCTTTAATTCTTCCTGATTCTCAAACAACTCTCCACAGATCGTACAAATTATCACCTCCGTTAAACTTTCAACAACAGTATCGGACAAACTCGACTTCTCATTGGTCGAATTACTAAATGGACTGCTAGAATATTGACGTAATGCTTCGTTTAAAATGGGTTTAAATTTTGACAGAGGGCTGTCCTTGTTCTCCATAATAGTTTCTGAATAACTACTCTCGGAAAGATCTGAGGGTGAAAACGAAGGAAAAGGGCTGATAAATTTCAAATCATCACCTGCAATAGAAGTACAAATCAGTGGAAATCAAAGGAAAATCAGCCATTACAAGCCTATACAAGAAATGGTAAAAACTATTACTCAAGGAATAGAATATAATTAAAGAAAGAGGGCAATATGCATACCACAATGAACCGTTATCTTATAATGATTAAAAAATATCAAGATCATGTTTGAGAATTCAAAGCCAATATTCTTACCATTAAATGGAGCCTCAACCAGTTCCTTCGGTAAAAATTCCAACAATTTTTCTTTTAACTCAGGAAACTGGTGTATTATCTTAAAGTGAAATAAGAGATTTGGTCACAGAACAGCTGGTTGAGACATAATTTGAAAACTGTGTGGCTCCCTTGATATTTTCCAAACTGTTGCAATAAATAGACTCTGGACCTTTAAGTTAGCAGACAAGCTTCTAACTCACTGAGTTAGGTCAACTACTTTTAAAACATAATAAAATACCTTAGCTGTATGATATTTCCTATCATCGTAGCTGTGCTGAACCCAGGCTTGTAGACCCACTATCACTTGATCATCTGTTAACACTTCCTGTTGGAGCAGTTTGAGATTTCTTAATACAGAACTAGCTGTCATTTCATAGAAATAACTATCTTCTATTAACTACAACATAATTATATTAACGGTTTAGTTTTAATACAAACAGATGAAATATAAAAATATATAAATAACATTCTGATCTCTAAACTTTTGCGAGAAAGACAAATGAAGAAAATTCATCAGCTCCCAGATCAGCCAATACCTAGCCCAATGTGATTTGAGACCCAAGTGATTGAGACATGAGTGATTGATACACAAGTGATTGACCTTTAAGTGATTGAGACCACAGTGATTTGAGACACAAACGATTAAGACTAAGTGATAGAGACACAAGAAATGTTATCCAGTACTTACAGATTCAAAGTTATCTTGTATATAGTTAGCACTCAACTGTTTCAGGTCTGAACAGTGACATTGAACAGCAACAGCATGAGTTTGAAAACAAGTTTCATTTCGTATCAACGATGTTATATAATCACAACACAAATTCACCAGTTCTTCCAACTGGAAGGTAAAGGCTACAGGCAGGATTGTCCAGACGTTGTCTTCGTTCACAGAAATAGCTGAGGTGTAGCAGAAGTCGATGATCATCTGAACGGCCTCGCCATTAACATTCCGTAATGTCAACTCCTTCACTCCAAAATCCCAATTAGTTTCTAAGATATTTTGGAAATATGGAGAACACGCCGACAGCACCAAACGATGGACAGGGATTCGGTAATTTTTTACAATGATTATGACATCACAAAGTTGCCGATTACAACGTAGTTTATTTATAGCTCCAATCAGAGAATCAGCGTGATTGACCGAGGTATAATGTAAAGATTCGTCCATTTTTATTTTATCATTTCAACTTTTCATTGGACTGGCTGAAAAAAATTACAAGAAAATAAATCAAATGTGGGTAAACATAGAAAGGACACTGAGCAGAATAATGTCAAAAAAAATCTTAGATTAAAGAGCGGCGCTAGATCTATATAAGGTGGTTTATTATTATTATTATTATTATTAAGGTCTTGCCTTGTAACATCCATGATGGTGACCTATCCAACAGGAATAGCAATGCAAAACAATTTAGTACACAGATACATTGCATCATTAGGCCTACTGAGTCCAACCACCAGTTTCAAGCTATATACTATTATATACAGCCAAGTGGTTGGTGTGTTGGAACATGGCCAAACAAACAGTGATTTATCTATCACCTGCTAGCCAACAGTGCAACAGAGTAGCCTATTCCCTAGTCCAGTCAGCCATACTGCTACTGATAAGACCAGCTTGAAGCAGATCAATAATAACTTCACACAATAACAAAACACAAATCCTGTATGAAACAAACTCTAAATGTTGAGAGAAAAGTTTCACAATATGTCACAATTTTAAGGTCAAAGCCAAAAATAGTTGACATAGTTTTATGGGGGCTACACCCTCCATTAGAAACCTGTTGCCATACGAAGGGGGAGGGGACCGAATTCCCCACTATATTTACGTCTTTGGACGCAGTAGTCGGCATTCCTACGTTCCCAAATGACTTGTCAGCCTTCTAAGTCCGTTAATTTAACAATCAAAGGTTAACTTACCTCAATAATATGCTAGAAACGGCCAGGTGTCGGGAGGGAGTTGACAGAACTGGTTGGAAAGTGGGCGAGGAGGATATCCCGTTTGTGTACTACGTAATCAAAACAAGTAGTTTGTGTCTGGACGATCTCGACTTAAGAGACATGTTTTCCAGTACCTCAGGAAAAGATAACTCGATCTTTAATTCTAGACTACAAATAGTTCCTAGTACAAATACTAGTGTCACATATAGACTGAGAAATACTCACTTTTTCATTGTAAAAATGCAATAATTTTGATAGAATAATCTACTTAATTGCATAAAACCCAGAATAAAATGAGAAATCCCCTGTCAAGAGCAAATAGTGCAATTTCACCTGTTGGAGGCAATGTTTTCACCTGTTGGAGGCAATGTTTTCACCTGTTGGAGGCAATGTTTAGATTAAAATAACACCATAAAGTTATTCACATGTCAGTCATATTAAACCCAGAACTAGGCTCATAATGACCCTGAGCATGAAAAGACATCCAATAAAAACAATCAGAAACCTATAAAAACTTAGAAAACAAATAAACTCAATGATTTATTGCACTATAAAAATACAAGGGTACAAGACATAACACAATAATATACAAAAATACACAATAATATACAAAAATACACAATAATATACAAAATATATACAGAGATTCAACCCCTATGCAAGACATAATTCAGTTTAAAAGAGGTTAAAGACCTCCGAAAAGGGTAAGAGGATAACCCGAGGAATGAACAGTTCTGCAGTGGGATGGGAACCCAGGTAACCCAATAGTCTAGGAGATGTCCAGTCTGCTAGTGACTATTGCAGAACTTTAGATCGGGTTGAGGTCCCTAGGAAACCCATTCACATTGGTTTAGATTCTGTTTTAATATTTAAAAATAATAATTCAGTGAATGAAATTTCTTAGACCACAAAATCAAGCAGACAAAAAGGCACATCTTAAAGCTGAGCTCAATTTTCATCTCAAATCAAATATACACCGATCGAAAGAAATATGTGAGTAATGTGTACATTCAAAAACTAAATTATAATTTTCATCAATCTGAATACTCATCATCTTCACCAACTAGATTTTCAGCCGCCACTTTCATCACCTCATCAGACTCCTCTTCATTCTTAACCTTTGAACTCTTGCCACCTTCAGCATCACCATCATTGATGCCTGTTTTGGCTTTTTCATCATCACTATTGTCGTCACCCTGGGAATTCTGCGATGCCACTTTCATGACGCCAAGTAAAACTCCAGCTGCCTGCAATTCTGTTAACCCATTGTCAGCATCCTCTAGATTCTCTGTGTTCTTGACTTCGGAGTCATCTGTGTTTTCCTTAGAAGATGTTTTGATTTCTTTCACATTGTCAATTTCTGATACTCTTTTAAGCTTTGGCAGAGAAATATCACCTTCAGAATTGATTTTATCATTGATATCTGAATCATTTGTGTCCTTGACCTGTGAACCTTCATCTTTGACCTTTGAGGTCTCACTGGAAGATTCCGTCTCTTTCATGTTGTCAAGGTCTGACAGAGTTTTAAATTTAGGCAATTTCACATCAATGTCTTCAGTATCTGAGGCCTTGACCTCTGATATTTCAGTGTCCTTGACATTTGTGTCTGATTTCATTGTGTATTTGACCTCTGAACTTTCATAGTTCTCGACCTTTGAGTTGTCTTTTGTCTCCTTCATTTTATCAATGTCTGACAAAGTTTTGAATTTCGGCAATTTCACATCCATGTCTTCAGTGTCTGAGGTTTTGACCTTCGAAATTTCAGTATCCTTGATCTCTGAACTTCCATCTTTGATATCAGAACTTCGTTCTTTAGTGCTAGAACTACCAGGAGTTTCCGAAATTTGCGTATGTTCGCTGATTTCAGAGCTGAGTTTATCAATTACACTTTTAAATGCTGAAGTTTCGTTGGTCTCTTCTGCCACTAGTGATGACTTTTCAGGTTTTTGATTGGTTGTTTTTTCTGAAACAGGAATTTGATTGGCTTCTTTAGAACCATTTGAATTGGAAACGCCTCGTTCTGATTTAGACCTCACAGCATCAGTATTGTTGGAACTTTGTTGTGGTCTGTTGCCAATAGGAGGCATCTTACTGAATATGTTATCTAACATTTGATTGGTTACTTTGTTCTTGGTTGGTGACGTCTGAAATTACAAACAGAAATTATTTGAAATAACAACATAATAGTTTAGTTTTAGCTATGAAAAAAAATGGTAACCCTTATGCAAAGAAAAGCAGAATAAAAAGTTCTAAAAAGTCTAAAAATGAATTTCAATTTTTGTTCTCAACCTTGTTTTAAAATCAATTTGTAATCAAGATGGTTGCTATCCTAGAAGAAGCGAAGAATACCTGTGAATTAGAAGCAGACTTTGATTTAGAGGAGACTGGAATATCCAGTCCTCTCATCTCTTCAAACATGTTGATGGCGTTAAGGATCATTTCTTTCACTTCTGGTGATTTAGCTCTATCTGCTGCGGTTTCAGCTCTCTACAATAAAAGGTAGTTAAATGAAATGGAGTATAACATCCTATTTTGAGTCCATGTTTTGCTTATTAAGACGAACGACAGTCAAGTACGCAGTATATATATAACTTACATAATTTTTTATTGTGGGATCTATTCCAGCCTCTAATAATAAGTAGACTAGTTCATCCTGTCCCCTATCTGCTGCCCAGTGTAACGCAGACCAGTTATTCTGGAAGGAAATAAAAGCTCATGAGAATTGACAATGACATGCAGTTTGCAATAAAATAAATTTTACAAGAACAGCAACAATAGGCTACTCTATTTTAATTTTCTTTCAGAAAAATGCAGAAATGATACACTCAAATATAAAGAGAATTTGTTATATTTGTGGACTCTCTGAAAGAGCTACAGAGGTGACACACGTAAGGGACACTGTACTAGATATAAACACAATTAAACTTACGGAGGTACCACAAGCGTTTAAATCACACCCTGCATCAATAAATGCTGAAGCCACATCATAATGGCCATGGTAACTAGCGAACATTAGACCAGTAAAATCTGCCTGAAAAAATAACAACAATGAAATAAACAGAGTTCATCTAATATACATTGACACATTGAATAGATAAAATTGATTTACACTCAAATTTGCAGTCAAGCATCAGTGGTGCTGCCAAATGACCATTAGGTTAACTTTCATATTGTTCTAAATTTCATTTAAAAACACTGGTCATATTGAAATACTATTTATTATGATCCCACTTACTTCACCAAGGTCACTTCCTCTAGCATTGATGTCACTTCCTGCTTCAATTAATAGCCTAGCAATCTCACCCAGAGTTATCTCTTCTGTCTCCTTGGACCTGGCAACTTCGTGAAGCGCTGTTCTAGAATCCTGCAAGTTTAAAGTACAGTTAAAGAAGATGTTCCATCAATATGAACTTATTTCGATTGTGAATTATAAGGATAAAATAACATAATGCCTATCCAAATCAAAATGCCTGCCACAAGTGACGCCTATCCAAATCACAATGCCTGCCACAAGTGACGTCTATCAAAACCACAATGCTTGCTAGAAGTGACTTCTATACAAATCACATCACCCTACCTTATTAGTTATAGATACATCACACTTGTTTTTCAGCAAGACTTTGATAGCCTTATAATGACACCAATAAGCTGCATTATGAAGAGCTGACCAGCCATTCTAAAAATACATACAGATATAGACAGACAGTATTAGAGAACACCTGATGGTACTTTGTCTAGACTAGATTAATAGTCAACTGAATTGTTTTATTAGTACAAACTTCTACTATTCTTCTACTTTGCAAAAAGCTTCAACAGCTTAGACTCTAGTCCACCTAACCATGTCTAAAACTTGTATTAGGTCAGTTGTAAAATATAGACCAAGGCACTAGATTTCAACTATTTCAACTCTAAATTAATAAACCAGGGTCACCAACCTTGTCTTCTGTATCAATCTTACACCCAGCTGATATCAGAGTCTGCATTATTTCTGAATGTCCTTTCATTGCAGCATGGTGGAGGGGGGTGTTGCCTCGCTAGAAAGAAAGTTGCGAATGTGAAGTATGTTTGTGAGCCTGTTTTCAAATGTCAATGTAGTATTATGAATGTCTGTAATGACTTAATAACTATTTGAATCCCGAAAATAAAAAAGAAACCCAAACTTACAATGTCTAGAACATTGACATTACATTCCTGTTCTAGTAGCAGACGTACAATTTCTGGTTTTCCCTGTGATGCTACATGGATTGGACAGCAGTCATGCTGAAACAGAGAGAATACAAGCTTCATCAAATAAAGTCCATGTACAATTTCTCACCTAAATCTTGTAATAGTGTCTGATGATATTACTTACTGTATAAGACACCCAGTTAACGTCAATACCCTCCTCAATATATCTCTTCACACGGGCTACATGTCCAAAACCACAGGCTTCCCAGAATGCTTCTTGACGTGATGCCGCTTGCCCCATTCTTCAATCTATCTTAAACTAAAATATAGGCCTATCAAATAAAATAATACTCATGCATGACATCATCAATGTGTGTAATTATTTGGTAGGGCAAATAATCAAGCAATAATAAATAGTTGATTCCTTAATGCCAATGGAATCCACCTCCCTTAAGAATTTGTTTTTTTGGCAAAAATTTACTGACTAAGAATAACTTTCTATGTAAGTATGGTGGGGTGGGGTGTGGTGATGGGTGCGGGGGGATTTGTGACTAATTAATTCATTAAGATTTATTTTGTCTATCATAAAAGATAAGTTATCGAATGCCATATAAAATACATAAATTTAATGATGTACAAGAGGTCGAAATGGCCTTTCACCTTCGTACTGTGCGATCTTCATAGAAAATTGAAGTAATTAGGGCAGAAATGTTAGAAAAACAATTAAAGAGTGCAGTTAATTAATCAGACTTACTTGATCATCCAGTCTCTTGTTCAAAGTTCTCACAGAGTTGTCTGCCCATTTCACTTTTTCTTCTCAATTTTAAAAAAAAATATACGTGGCCCATAGATAAAACATCATTGTGCCATAAAACATACCGATTAAGGAACTTAAACGTGTATTTAGATTGAAATGGATCTAAAAACGAAAAACAGTTTTAGGGAATCGCAATTTATTTTCTGCTGAACGCATTAAAAGAAGTTGACTTCCGGTTAATTTCACACAAAAAATTACTTTCAGCATTATTTACGATTTATTTATCAACAAGGATAAGAATAGCCATTCTTGTAAGATAGAAAATGGCAGAAGACCTGCAGGGAAATTTAAATACTTATAAAAACCAATTACAACAGGTATATGTCTTAAAATGCCGTCTGTCTTTGTCCTTGGTAGTTAGTGTCTCTGATTTGCAAACGTCCCAACTTATGTGGCTTACACCCCAAAACTTAACATTACATTGACTATTTCAGGTGGAAGCTTCTTTAACAACAGATCCCGACAATGAAGATCTGCAGAAACTCCGCAATGACTTACAGGTGTGTACAGTAATCTATCTTTCTTACAACTGTCTTTCTATTGCAACATGAACAAACTTAAATTGTCTCTCAGTCAGTGACATAGCTTAGGATTCACTCTCTGACAATTGGGAAAACACAAGACTATGAGTTTCAGTGGAAGTTCAACCATTTTTTAAAGAACAATTGGAATTTAATGTCTTTTAGACTTGTTATTTTAGATATTGCTTACTTGCCGAAAATAAAACCTCAAAAATTTTGTGGGAACGAGAAACTGAGTAAGTAAATAACAGGTTTTACTCGTAGTTGCCTTGGTTACTTGTTCAAGTGACTGGTGCAACTATTCAGAGGTATGGTACTCAAGGATTGACTTAAAAAAAAAAATTCTGTCCCCTTTTTTAATCCTTCTTTTGTCTATTATTTTGGTAAAGTTTTAAGAGGTTTTTGATTGGAGGGAAGGTCAAGGTTATTTTCTATATTGGCTGAATTTGCTCCATCTGTACTCCAAAATAAAGTCACATTGGATCCATGACTTATTATCATATAGATATTCCTTTCCTCAATAGTCTTCAATCTGCTCACTGGGGATATAAAGCAGAAAACTTATGACAAGTATATTGAATTCTAAAGTCGCTATGGTTTTGTGTATTAACAGGAAGTCATAGATTTAACAGTGGATCTGATCAGTGGTCAGTTAGCAGCTGCTGCAGCTGAATCATCTGCAAGTCATGGTGGTGGAGAGGCGGAGTCAGCAACCTTACCTTCACTTCATTGGTCAGTTGGGGATAAATGTCTCGCCCCCTTTTCAGAAGATGGACAGTAAGTAAAATAATTTTGTGCTGATCTCAAGTTTGGAATTTAAGAAACTAACCCTGCATTTAACTTTCATTTTTTTTAATTCATTGTTTTGTGACTGGACCAACTGTATTTCTATTGTAGATATTATGAAGGTGTTGTAGAAGAAATATTAGATAATGGATCTTGTACCATTACCTTCAGTTCCTATGGCAACACAGATATAACACAGGTACATATAACTGGTGCAGGGAATATATTTTTCAAACAAGTAGAATAAAAGTAGAGCAAATTAATATTATACTCTTTATTTGTGGAAGAAGTATGAACTGATGGCTTGTTTGGTGTCCAATATGTGACTATATGATATTTTGTAGGTTAGTTTGTTAAAGCCTATTGAATCTAGTGGAGGTGGTTTAAGATCAGACGATAAAAATAAAAACAAGTCCAAGTAAGTCTATCTTTTTTTTGAAATAATCTATATTTTGCTTCAAAGTCTCATTTCTTTAAATTTTATTTGATCATGAAATCATAGTCATTTCTGCAATCTAGCATGAGGACAAACTAGAGATTTGCATTAAACAATGCTGGCATAATAAATGCGTGGGCTTGTGGAGATGGCTGATCTAATATTAGAATGAAGAAATAGATTGAGTATTTTAAAATGATGAAATGTCACAGAATTTATTCTGTTTTTAGAAAAGATCTAATAGCAGAACAGAGAGAATATAAACGGAAGAAAAGTCAGAAGAAAGCTCAGAGATTACAGAAATTAGAAGAAGAAAGAGAACAAGAGAAAAATAAATGGCTAACCTTCAATGCCAAGGTCAGGGGCTTGGTTATTTAAACAGGGGCTTGATTATTTAAACAGGGGCTTGGTTATTTAAACAGGGCTTGATTATTTAAACAGGGGCTTGATTATTTAAACAGGGGCTTGGTTATTTAAACAGGGGCTTGATTATTTAAACAGGGGCTTGATTATTTAAACAGGGGCTTGATTATTTAAACAGGGGTTGGTTATTTAAACAGGGGCTTGATTATTTTAAGTTAGATTAACTGAAGGACGTTCTGTTTTCAATATCTTAATGGGGTGAAGAAATTTAGTATGTAATGTATAATATGTGCTTGATAATTCCCTCAATGGATGAATTCTTTCTACTTTCAGACATTTTCGAAAACCAATAAAGGAAGAGTAAAGAAGAGTATATTTGCTACACCTGATGTAACCAAGGGAAAGGTCGGGGTAGGGACTTGTGGGGTCAGTGGGAAACCAATGACAGCTTATAAAGGTGGAGAGAAATGGAGAAAATAAAGATAGATAATAAAAACTGAAAAAAAACTTTACAAAAAACCAGGAAAGGCTCACATTTTAAACTTGAAAAAACATTGAAAATTCTAAAATATCTAGCTAAAAAGATACTTAAGTTGAAATGTTGGGCAGTAATTAAACATGTTAGAGAGACTGTAGACAGAGACATATAGGACATTCTAATGGCAATTCAGAGCATATATAGCCAATGTTTTATCCTATATATATTGTATGTTTTGTATATATTGTAAATAAATGTATATAATGTTATAATGTTACTGATTTTAACTTGCAAGAGTACACACAGACAGTTTTATATTGTACATATATAAATACTGCACACCAGTATATAGCAGTATATAGTACATGTACAAAGTTGTATATAGTACATAGCAGTATATAGTACATACAGTATATAGTAAACTACACAGTTGTACATAGCAGTTTATAGTACACATACACAGTTGTATATAGTACATAGCGGTATATACTACACACCAGTAAATTGTCAGAATTTTAGGCCCTAAAAGAACCCTCCAATCCAAGGTTGAGAGGAGGCCAGAATAAGGCAATATTGACAAGATAAGGGTCATGAACTCCAATGTAAACACTCTATACGTCTTGACGTTTTATCATTCTGTCAGGACTATATCACAGAATCAACATAGTTCAAACATCTTTAAAGATAGGTTCCCTCATCGGCCTTATACCACTTCAAGGAGCTGGTAGAATAAGATTACCGGTAGTCGGGCTGAGGTAGCTAATATTAATTAAAATCAGTAGAAAAGGCGTTCAACAAAGCACTTTGTCATTAAACAAACAGTAATTAGCCAATAAAGGAATAATTCATTATAATTGTTGGCTCCCTTGATATTCCCCGATAATTCAGAATTATGTTGAAGGGTTGTCTGGTGTCAACTGCACATTAAAAGTCTGGGCGGCCAAGATACACCAAATTTGACTCGGGGTCACCCCTTTCGAGGCACCACCCACCCTTTCAACAGTCAATACCTTTAACTCTTTCATTCACGATAAACAGAACCATAAATAAAAAGTTGAATGACAAACGGACAATGAGTTGAATCAATCAATACAGAGATCAAGTGTTATTGGTCCGAAACCTACTGACTCGAACTTTGTTTCTGATGACACCCTATTCAATAGAAACGTCAATATCCCTAACGAATGGAATAAAAACTGAGCTAGTTTCGGACTCTATCTTTGGTAACAAGCTTTGAATATCACTGTATTCTAGTCTTGAAATTTAGATAATGTCTAAAATGCAATGTTACAGAACGGAGTTACAACATTTAACATATTGAGACGACCAGGACTCCTTTCTCAAGGTAAGATCACGCCAGTTTTTCAAGTTAATTATGTATGAGGACTCTCTGAAATATAAAGATAGTGGACACTACTTAAACAGGTACAGAGTTTACAAACTCAGCCACAAAGTGCATAAGCCATTCACAGTATCGTTACATGTTAAAACGCAATTGGAAAGGAACTACATGTACTATTTTTAACCTATCCCGTCCTGATGAGGCTTCTATACCGAAACAGACCCCCCCCCCCTCTCTTACAGCGTGATATTATCGGTATAAAATAAGAAACAGATGTCGATGTATAATCTCTTGTAATGTCAATATAATTCACCACCGGGTATGATCGCTCTTATCATTAAATTGATACATGGTTGGATTTATGGAAATACTACAAGACAGGAAGTGACTTCAAACGCCATGCTACAAGACAGGAAGCGACTTCAAACGCCATGCTACAAGACAAGATACCTTGGTTGAGCATAACGCCATGCTACAAGACAAGAACCGACTTAACGCCATGCTACAAGACAAGAACCGACTTAAAACGCCATGCTACAAGACAAGAACCGACTTAAAACGCCATGCTACAAGACAAGAACCGACTTAACGCCATGCTACAAGACAAGAACCGACTTAAAACGCCATGCTACAAGACAAGAACCGACATAACGCCTGCTACAAGACAAGAACCGACTTAAAACGCCATGCTACAAGACAAGAACCGACTTAAGCAGTGATAAGAGCACGCCTTAATCTTAGCTTAACTATCTAGACTAATATCTTGAGACCAGCTAATTAAAACTTAAAATATTGATTAGATCTTTAATTAATCTCTGACATTTAATTGCTAATTAATGTGTGAATGGAACACAAACATGTACATTAAGTGTTTGCCCAAGATCTTATCAAGTTTATCTTATTTCAGCTAACCTACGCCTAGGAACTTAACTGATGTGGGAGGGGCAGGTAATATATCCGGAAGGGGTGTGGTCTTAGTTGCCCACTGTAGCCACGGACCTGTGCATCAATGATGCAAAAATAACCTTTAAGTATTCCTATATCCCCGATGCTCATATCAAGGCAACCCCCTTATCAGGGGCCTATTGAATATTACTATATCTAAACAGCTCCCATTCAATATACAGTATTATAAAACCAATCATTTCGTTTTATATACCACACGTCATTAAATACATTTATTCCGATATTTTTCACCAAGAATCGATTAAAAACGAATTAGGATTAAGGGATTATCAATTCACTAAACATTTATATTTCAAAACAGACTATAATACGTGTATAACGTAAATAGTCCAGAACATTCTTGAATGTAAAAACAGGCAAACAAATTCTTTAACAAATCGGGCCAACGAGTAGGCTAACCCATTTCTTTTCCCGAAATATTCTTTTCAATTTTTGTTTCTTCTGCGCAATAATAGGCCGAGTGAATAACAACAAATCAGTGAATTGGTGAAGAATAAAATTGTTTATTCTTGGCGATTTCGTGGCCCAAATGGACTGACAGCATTGAGAAGAACTGAACTGGCATAGGTTAGGAAAAATGGATCCTAAATATGTTCTCAAAGTCTAAATTACACGTTTATCATGAACCAAATGATGCCTTCTTACACATATAGTTGAGTCAATATAGTTGAGGATCAAAGCAATAAATTTGTTTTTGGTAAAAAGACCAACTAAGTGAGATATCGATAGTTGAACGGAGTATATGATATGACTATAATAAAAATCTACTGTACCTGGGCCAATATAACAACTTATTATCACGTTCTATTGAAACTATAACAATACAGGACAAATTCGATCACATATCGACAACACCTGATTCGTGTTTTTCTCCCGTTATTCATTATTTTTACCTTATTTTACCGTCTTTGTGTTATCTATTAATACAAGGTGTGATATATGTCGAGGAATGGAGGTACACCGCAACTTTAATAGTAAAACATGGGGATTAATATTTAAAAGAAAACCAACATTTAACTGATATACTGTCAAGATATAAAGTTGATAATCTGATAAAAGGTTTGAAAAGTTGATAATAAAACATGAAATATTCATAAACAGTCTCTATTTAACGCTGGTATACTGTAACGGGGCTGTGGACATATCTCATATATACACGCTACAGTTTAATACACTTCAACACTTCAATATCAGTAATAGTATAGCTCTGTCGGTAGCCAGTAGATAGATGCCTTTGAGTTCTTATCAAGGTAGGATATATTCTTAATTCACTACCAGCATTATGGTAAATCTTACTAATTAAATAAAGTAGAAAAGAGTAGGTGTTATATGTTAAAATCAAATGAAATTAATGGAGTTTTACGTCCTACTCTTCAGCACCTAATAGGCAAATGAAATCCGGATTGAATACGTCTATAGGTAAGAGCAATTCTACACTGTCAGCGCTTTATCAAACAGCGATTCTGTAGTGCGGTCGGTAGAAAGTCCAATTCACTTCAACAAGGAACCAGTTGGGATTCGCGGCAACTTATTCAACGGTAAGTTGGTACCATAAATGAGTTCAAATGATCATCACGTTAAGAACAAATCCGAGTATTAGATTGCCTTGCCCCCCTACAAGCTATATATTTTCTCTTTCATTATATTTTATAGTGTTTCGATGAGACAATCGAGGACCTTCAATAGTGTTAAAAACCTCCCATAAACTTAATTCTAACGTATTTTATAGCTCGTAAATATTTTTATGTTATTTTCAAACTTCACCAGTCAACGTCAATTGTTCTCTATTACACGAGGTTACGTGAATGTTACATTCTACATTTATAACGAACATATTTTCTTCGAGACAAAAACTAATCTGTTATAACGCTTATATCTATAGAAAACTGAACCGTTAGGGAGTTTATTAAAACACTACCAGACAGTCTATTATGTCGATAAAGTCAGACACGTCCGGTTAATGTACCCAACAACCACTTGTCCCCCAGGATGGTGATAAACGCAAGGGACATTATAATATACTTGATTTCTGGGCAACTTGTCAATTTCAAATAAAGTTTATCAGACGAATAAGATTAAAAGATTTAAAAACCTCTCAACTGTTTTATTTTATCTTCATTGTAACGCTATTCCGGTATTTAAAAATCATTCTTGATAATAGGCTACTTCATAAACTCAACCGTTGTTAAGCAGGGAAACTGTATATATGGTATTGTACGCCTTACCCCACCCCTTTTAATCCCTATAGCACACACAGGTGACAGAGCCCTCTCTACCTCTCAGACTCGTTGCTACTTATTTCATCTTTGATTTTTTTAAATCGTGTTTTTCAGGCTAACAAGAGTGAGGTATACCAATGATAAAGTTTGAACGGTTCGAGATTTATGGAGAGAACTCGACGACCAGTGACCAAACCTTGAAGAATAAATATAACCTACTTATGAATATCGGAGACTACTCACATATCTCTAATAACTTGCGTCATATATCTGGACTGTACACAGTCGAAATGACATTCGAATCCAGTTTCGGACTTCTTCGTTAGGGTAAGGAACTTAAAGGAAGAATGTTTTAGGGACATGTTTAGACGTTAATCTTTCTGTGGTCAAGACATCTGCCTAGGGACAAGACGCCGAGACGCTTGGACGTGAATTAAGGTGTGGATTTAATTCTAATACTTATTCGAAATGAGTAAAGGAGGAGGCCGATTGGCCCAAACCAGTGCTGGTGGACGCTCGAAGGTGACACGTGCGGAGTATGATGATAACGTTCTGCGGGATAACGTACGCATGGACAATAAACACATACGTTCGTTAAAGGTTCACGAGCGCGCCAAAAATGTCGTCAGCAGGACAATCGACAAAGAGGCCATGATGTTCAAACAGAAACAATCCGCACAGAAAACACGTTTGCCGGGATTGAATGCCCAAGGGCAGAGACAACGTGGAATAAAACCGGACACGACGAACTGGATTCCAGAGCTAAGTTTGACTGCTAAACCAGAAGTAACCATTCAAAACCAGACACTTTCTAACCTGGTCAGCAGTCAATCCCCTGTGGATCGAAAATCCCCACTTTCACCTAGAGATCCTTTCCCACAATATGGGCAATCTTCATCACCAAGGGTTGCCGCTGGGCAGAGAAACGGACATGTGTCACCGGAAGTGTCACAGAAATCTGACACGAGCGAAAAATTCAAAACGCCTAACGGAGTTGCCGATCAAAAGGTGGTCATTCCTCAACGACGGTCGATGCGGATTGGTAGCAAGGAAAGTTTTGACGATCCTTTCGATTCCAACCCAAGACTAAAAAGTGCATCCAGAAAGTTGTATTTGGATTCTAAAGGAATTCTCCGCGAGCAGACTGTGTTTGATTTTCTCAGCAAACCCAAACATAATACAGAACTTAAAAAACGACTGGACACGAGGATTAGGCTGGAAAAGGAATTCACTCCTCGCAGGTCAATAAGCGAGAAGTCGAGTAATAAAACCCCACCGTTGGGTTTAAAGACCACGAGTTCATTCTACAAGAACCAATGGTAGCATTTAATATTTACAAGGCCGATTATCTCAATGTAACGTCCATTTAACGTGTGCTATATACATGAGGTCAAGGTCGAATATTATGAAACGTGTTATAATTATTATTTCAAGTTACAGTGTTATTGTATCGCTTAAAATTTACGACACGGCCACCCAATCAAACTGATATGGCAACCCAATCAAACTGATAATCGATGAACATAAGTAACATACGCCCACTGATTTGAAGCATTTTAACGGCATTATTACTATATGTGAATCTTTATATAAATATTTACGTCAAATACACAGAATAACATAATTAGTTCTTAGTTTATCTGCTATTTTGATAAAACACATCCTATCGTCTGGTCCATTAAACTGGCAGTAGTTAGTGGCGTGCGGCACCCACGTTACTACCACGACCACATCAATTGGTTTATCCCAAATATAGAATTACGGTATTAACATAGCACAAGGATTAATGTTTAAAGTCCTGAAAGGTCCCAGAATATGCCCTTATTCCTAGGTTTAATAGAGTCCTCCTCATTTAGAGTGTCAACAGCCATCTGTAATATAAACATCAAGATTTCATCTGTTATCAAGTTACCTATGAACGTGTATAGATTACTGGCCTTATTACAAACATCACATTTATAAGGTTTCTCTCTAGCATAAGTTTAAATTTGAGTCTGTAGATAACTAGCAGGATAAATACTCATACTACAAACATCACATTTATTAGGTTTCTCTCTAGTACATACCTGTTTGGCATCAGCATTCTTCATATCCCCGCGTAACAACAGAATGTTAATCAGCTGATCGCTTCGTATATCAGGGTGACTCTTGGCTAGACCCTGTAAAACATTCATATACATCTAAACTGGGGTTTCAGTAGTTAGAACTCAGTTTTAAGGTGTCTATGGCATGCGGTAACTGAACCAAGTGAAAAAGGTGCGCACTGTAATCGCAATTATACAGTAACTAATATATATACATATACCGTATAATTGCGTGAATAATGCGCACGTTTTTAACGCTAAAGTACTTCAAGTTTACTTGAGAATAGAAGTCAGTGTGCATTATACAGTAATTGTGAAGAACAGTTTGTTTGAACTGTTGGCAATAGAACATTACCCTATAAGATAAATGAAATGATATAAATGGAGTTTTACATCCTACTACAGAAGATCAGAGAAAGTAAACATACCATGACCTCCAGGGACAACATGGAGGTGTCTTTAAGTTTTAAGATCTCAGCTATACTAGATAAAACATCCCAGATCTTGGTATCCTGTAATATAGAAACATAATAATTATTCTTTTACAGTACCTTAGTTAAACTGGCTTTAACATCGATTCAACACCCCTTTGACTGAGCCATCCCACTGTCCAAACAGACAACAATGACAAAATATAGACTAACTTTCCAAACTATAAGCAGAATTTAACACTTACCGAGCGAGGAGCGTATTTCATAAACAGTTGTTTTAACTGTTCACCTTCACGTGTTATTTTATCAGCTGAATTCCGCCTTTCATCGTACGTTTTAAATGACAATTTTCTACAAAATATACTATACAATATATTAAAAAACCTATTTTATTAATATACAAAAAATATTAATATACAAAAAATACTTTATTAATATACAATAACCATACTTTATTAATATACAATAACCATACTTTATTAATATACAATAACCATACTTTATTAATATACAATAACCATACTTTATTAATATACAATAACCATACAGGACATATTACATTATGTTGTATTTCTCAATACCAAACTTCAGCTGGAAAGTTTATTAGTGATTAAGTAACGAAACTAAACTTACTTTCCTAATAAAGCTCCAAGATATTCTTTTAATATTTTAGTCTGTCCTATTTCCACCAGGATATCGAAGGCAGCTGGTCGAAGATGTTGAAAGTCACCATTATAATCTGCCCAGGTTTCACAAACAGTATCTATAGAGTCAGTTTTATTCATCCTGTAATAAACAAATAGAATAGCATCAGGTGGAGTTTTACATCATTTTCTGTACTTGATTCTTCTAATAAGAAAGAAAAATGTAATGAATGGAATTCCACATCCTACTCTTCTGCACCTAATGGGGTCAACACCAAGAAGTGCACATGCTTTGGAAAGCTTCTCCTTGACAGCTGCATTGACCTACCCAATATCTAACTGTTGAGGGATCTTGTATATTTAAATAACCTGTACAATACAGGGTCGTACATTAACTCAAACTTACCAGTTTCTAGTAAGAAGTTCATTAAAACAGTTGCTGTTTCTTAAATCAAGAAAAAATTCTTCTAAAATTAGAGAAGCTCTGAAATAAAATGAAATGAATTGAAATAAAGTTAGAATCCAACGTTATACGCCTATTTTTTTAAAGAACCTTCGGCCAATATAGGTTATAAAAAGCCACCTTTCACTTTGTCTATCCCTGTCTTAGGAGACCCTCCCTCTTCCATAGCCTCACCCTACACCCAGACCACACCTGCCCTCCCCTGTAGGCTCACCCTACTCCCAGACAACCCCACCCCTGCCTCTACCTACCCAGTCTTAGAGAGATTAAGGAAGGTCTCAGTAAGTTGTTGAAATCTGTCTTTTCTAATATCACTTCCCTCTTCTGCCTCCTCTTCATCATATTCATTTTGTAAATATCGTTTCCTTAATTCCTTCATATAATCTCCAAATACACAGCAGTTGTTGGTATTAGCTATCTGAAATAGTACATGTTATATTTAACGAGCTTGTAAAGAGGTTTCATTATAATTATATGTATATCAGGGACACTGATAGTAGAAGGCAGTACTTACCATATAATCTATAAAAAATTTAGGTTCTCCTCTGGTAGCGAGGTGTTTATCTCGGTATATTGTGATGACATCTATAATATACAACAATATCATATTTCAATATATAACACGACTATTATTGATATACTACACAACTTGTTTCAAATCTCAAACACTATCAAACATAAATTATTTTTTATATTGTGATTAGACAGTTCCATATAAGCACTGGCCAAGGTACCTATTATCAATTAGAAAAGGTATAAAAGATACATACTAGTATAATCATTAGCAAAGGTATTGAGTTCCTCTACAAATAACTCCAGTACTTTCTTCACTAGATCTTGATTGATAATCTGGGCCACTTGAAGCTGGAAATATAACAACACAAATATAAAAACACAAATATAACAACACAAATATAACAACAAATATAACAACACAATTATAACAACAAAATTATCAACACATTATATACATTGTTATTAAAGAAGTGTGTTATTCCATAATATATCCCCTTGTGTTAGTTGTTATATTTATAGAAGACAATATAACTTACGTTTTGTTCCATCATTTGAAAGAGTATAAAAGGAAGAGAGGTGTTGTAATGACCCTCACTATCTTTCTCTGGGGGACAGTCTTTATACCAGTCCTATCAATAAATAAATACCAGGTACATCAGTTGGAATTTTTTAGTTTTATGGATCTATAAGAGATCTATCGATATATTGAGTCACAATCAAGAAAACAAACAGAATCTATACACCCTACCTTTAAATCTGTTTTTAAACTATTATTCGTCCACTCTCCTACGTTTTTCTTCATATTTTCTAAATACTGTTTCTCCAGGAGCTTGATGTACTTTCCTTCTAGTAAGGGAGGCAACTCCATTTCTTTTATATCAATGTTTAATTCTGGGTGACGTAATAATTCGGGAGAACTGAAAAGATAAGGGAGATATTGCCTATATGCACGACACATGAAAAATAGTCGAAATGTAGGAAAATACTTTGTTTGTTAAGTGGATATCTTCAGACAACTGATCTATTTCAGTCTGCATCCCTACTGAAATTAGACAACCAGAGATCTTGTACTTCTTTTCCTAGCTGACATACACCAATATATCAAATACTTACTCATACGCGTTGACCCACTGTAACAACGATACAATTTCATTTCCTTCTAGTTCTTGATTTATCAATTCTATCAGCTGAAATCAATATCAAATATTTAATTTATATACCAGTTCAATATCATATATTTAATTTATATACCAGTTCAATATCAAATATTTAATTTATATACCAGTTCAATATCAAATATTTAATTTATATACCAGTTCAATATCAAATATTTAATTTATATACCAGTTCAATATCAAATAAATTTTAAATTTATATCACCAGTTTTTTTTTTAATATCAAATATTTAATTTATATACCAGTTCAATATCAAAGCAAACTAATACAGATTAATAGAAACAAACTACTAGATTACTAAACACCTAATTACACCAAATAATATTTAAGATGACTCCTGTAGCCTAGGTTAAAGGTAATCCAGACTTACGTGAGCTGAGAGTGCTGTATGATACATTTGAAGATATCGGTTCACTATATCGTATTCTGGTGGAAACAGGGGAGGTAACATCGTCTGTAAATAAAAACAAAGTTACAAAATACTGATAATAATCAAAAAAAAAAAAAACAAACAATGGTAGCTATGATCGTTCAATTTCCAGTTTTTGGACAGTTCAAATAGGAGCTAAAATTTATTACCTTGACAACCTTGAGATCATCAATCATAAGTTGTCGCGTTAATTCAAGATGGCGGACTAGCCACATATTATTTGTCTGTCGGTCTTCTAGCTGGGAACCTTCAATTCTGAAATATAAATAACAGATTTACAAAAATCAATGTACAATCTGAAGTGGACGAGGGTGCTGAAAAAAGTTCGGAAAAAAGACAATTTTAAACGTATTCTGCCAAATTTTATAAACAGTACTTCGAGGTTTGTTATTACAACTGCTTACCTGGCAGCAATGGCTTGCTCGAGAATTTTAAAACCTTGCAATCTCCATTTTTTAGGTCGGCCTGGTGGACTGAACCCTGTCAAGGCCTCTTTCTTAATCCAGGCTTGATCTAGTCTGAAAATAACAGCAAACAAAAGGTTCAGGATTGAACTAATATTATTATTATAAGATTGCAGCTGTGTGATTTGGAGTCCGTCTGATCAGAAGTCCCCTAGCAATTGCTGCACCTCCTGTGTTTTTCTATTTTACGAGGATCCTTACCACCAGTTGCTCCTTGACATTGATCTTTCTTAAGTTATACCCTACCTTTCCTCTCTTTCTATAATTCTAAGGGCAGTAACTATTAAAGTTGGTTCACGTCGGACTGACAATAAAACACGCTGCAGAATAATCCACAGTTGTTTCCCTAAATCATTGGATAGTTTCTCCACATCGGTAAAATAATTCTTTAATGTCTGTATAAAATAAGAAATATATCATTAATAAAAGGCATGACAAAATGGACACAAGCTGTCTGTAGATTGTATAGTGTGAAACTCTGAGTAACATGTTTCAGATTCTGTTATAATATATCTAGGGAATACAACTATGTGAGATCGACTGATATCAAAGATTTAATAAAAGAGGTTGGTAGCTCACGTTGTTATCAGTAGGACTTTTCTGAGGCTGTTTATGAAGCTCTAACAGCAAATCATCTCTTGACATCTCTAGATCTGTTAAACTGAAATAAAAATGTGCATTGTAACACTAAAGAAACAACTATACTTTACAAGGATAACAACTTTGAGTTGCAGTTAAGGATCCTTTCTACCAGCTGATCCTCAAGACCAAATCTCTTGGCAATGATCTTTCCCAGACTTTCCATAACCAATTACAGGTGGGTGGACTTGAATCATGATTGAAGATGACCTATTCAAGATCATCGGACTTACTGTTTATGTGCCTGTAGAAGTTTTCCGTCATTTATTAAATCCTGAGTTCTCTTCACACTTTCAGGAACCGTAAAGATATGGTTGATGTTTTCTTGTGCCGCCGCCAACTGACAGAATTTATTATTCTCTGATTTTAAATCTTTTAGTTTCTTATGTAACGGTTGAACACCTTTATAGGTCGTCTCCATTTGTTCTAAACTAGAAAATAGAAATATAGCATATCAATAGAAGCTTACTACATCCATCTTAAGACATTTTGATTTTGTACCACGCCGATAAAGCAATAAAAATATCTCATGGCTACCAATATTAAAACAAGTTGATATATCTTAACGTTACCTTTGTTTTATTTCGTAGACGTCCTGTAGAGCTGATTGTAACTGGTTTAAACCTGTCCTCACGCCATCTAGTTGAGATTGAACTGCCGTTTTCAACATGGCTTCCACTGAGGCCTTCTTTCTAGCAACTCTTCTCTTGTACTGATCACATTTCTCTAGCTGTTCTGGTCTCTATGGAAACAATTACAACACGTTCTTTACATCATCAATCATAGAGGTCAGTGGTGAAAATTGGAATGGTGCAAATACATGCCATCAGAGTCCATTAAATAATAAATAATAAATCCTTTAAGATTTAGAGCAAACGTACACAGTAAAAAATAAAATTAAATAAAAGAAACCCACTGAACTTACCTGTAGTAGATTGGCGACATGTTTAGCTGCCGCTGCTCTAGCTTCAGATTCCAGACGTCCCAGATCTAACGGAGCTGGTGCGGGGCCGTGTTCATCATCCGGATTACTCACATCTATTGTATAGTTACTCATCTTGGATTACTCGCTCGATCTCTCTCTCAATACTGAATGAATGAATGAAGGGAAAAACCTGAATGAATGAATGAAAGAATGAATGAATAAGTAGATCAAACCATTAACAATATTGAGGGGACTACTTAATTAATATCACAGCCGTAATTACAATAATATTAAATATATTACAATATTTACAGAGATAAAAATGATAATAATAAATATTTCGTTTTGTGTCAATTTTTTATTTTTCGAAAGAATATTAAATCTATACATAATTGTTTGCTGCAATCAAATCAACCTTCTTACTGTCAGTCTCAGATCAACACTAGATTCATTCAAATAAAATCACAATACAAAGCATAATGAAGGAAATAAATAACAAACTCTTACAAATCATAAATTAATTTTTCACGCCCATCATATTAACAGAAGACACCATATTTTTGTACGGAGCCTCAGATTTTATTGAAGTTATCCTTTCGAATTAGAACCTTTCGATCTTTGATTCTTTTTGGAACATTTTTAAAAACAAAAATGAGGAAACTTTAATGAAAATACAAAATGGTTTGAAATTATAGAATATTTAAGTAGCTTTTGTAATGATTTTTCCCCAAGATGATACTTTTGTCAACCATCAGTTTTAAAGTTAACTCCCGTTCGAATCATCTACATTCGACTAAGTCGTCTGCTCCCCAGTCCACCATAATACAAGCCTTCACAGATCGCATTTTTCTGTAAGAAATTTAAAAGCATGTCATTTCTATTCAATTAACAATGGCCCATTTAACCGAAAAAATTAAGGAGCTGGTAAAAGCCCTTTTGATTGATTTTTAAATCATTAGCCTAGGCCTAATGTGATCGATCATCGATCGATCGATGAGATCTGTCTCTTCTGCCCCACCAGCTTTGAATGGATGGTTGTTCAACAAAAGTTTATTTGCCATTCGTGATTGCTGGAATACATTGATCAGGTTAGATCTCGCTCCACCCTGACATTCCCCACCCCTTCTGATGCCTGTGTCACTTGCCGATTATTAATTACAGACCGTAAATAATTAGCAAATGTCAATGACACTTATTTTCACCTCTTTCAGTTCATCTCCCCTGAACATACGGCTACGCCTACCGAAATGCCAGCTTGATTGTCGTGAATATGGCTGCATTAGAAGGTAAGATTTTAATTCCAGTGCAAATGCTTTCCAAATCCCATGTTATTATGATGATTTCATTATTACTTTTAGATTAAAAACTTTTCCGGTAAAAGAGCTATTTAACTGTGGTCTGATTTATTCAGTCAATGCGTATATAGGATTTGTCTCCCTTTAATAGGAACTGAGCAATGTATAGGCCTAACGGGTCTAGCTGTTTCAATGCGAAATTCTCACATGATAATGGACAAGTAAGGTTATTGTATCAACCATTTGTAAACAACGTTTCAACATTTTACATTATCCTCATCAGGTGAAATTGTACCGTACATTCTTGAAGAATGTTTCCATGGGAATAAAATAAAATAGAAACAACTTGTAATAACCAATATTTAGTGATGTTAATTGTAGAAGAGAGAATGCATATACTCGTACATTTTAAACTATGACATGTTTGACTTCCTTTATACAGTGGCATAAAGATGAATCTCGGTCTCGGAACTCTTTGGAAACGAGTGTCCGAGGAAGAGAAACACTGTATAAAATTTACATTAAATGGAACCATTGAAATAAAGTTTATTACGATAATATAAGTTTGAAACTGAGTGTTTATATTATGGTAAGTAATATATTTAGAGTAATATATTTATAACACCAGACAATATTTAAAAGTAACATATCACTATAGAGAGTAGCTCCGCTCCAAGGATCCAAAACTAGAATATGTATTTTTTCATTGCATATGTATCAGAATACTCTTTATTTTTAACTCTTTATATTCGCATACAATATAGCATTTCAGACTATACAATATACATGTTTTTCCCGGGCACACGATAATAATAACAATTAATAAACGTTTCGACATATTCCCTTAAAGTTATGGCACCAATGACTAATTTTTAAATCATAAGCCTTGGCCTAATGCGATCGATGAGAGTCAAATAGGGCAGGCTACTGTCTCGTCTGCCCCGCCAGCTTTGAATTGATGGTTTTTCAACAAAAGTTTTCTTGCCATTCGTGATTGCTCGAATTACATTGATCAGGTTAGATCTCGCTCCACCCTGACATTCCCCACCCCTTCTGATGCCTGTGTCACTTGCCGATTATTAATTACAGACCGTAAATAATTAGCAAATGTCAATGACACTTATTTTCACCTCTTTCAGTTCATCTCCCCTGAACATACGGCTACGCCTACCGAAATGCCAGCTTGATTGTCGTGAATATGGCTGCATTAGAAGGTAAGATTTTAATTCCATTGCAAATGCTTTTTAAATCCCTGTTATTATAATGATTTCATTATTACTTTCAGATTAAAAACTTTTCCGGTAAAGAGCTATTTAACTGTGGTCTGATTTATTCAGTAAATGCGTATATAGGATTTGTCTCCCTTTAATAGGAACTGAGCAATGTATAGGCCTAACGGGTCTAGCTGTTTCAATGCGAAATTCTCACATGATAATGGACAAGTAAGGTTATTGTATCAACCATTTGTAAACAACGTTTCAACATTTTACATTGTCCTCATCAGGTGAAATTGTACCGTACATTCTTGAAGAATGTTTCCATGGGAATAAAATAAAATAGAAACAACTTGTAATAACAAATATTTAGTGATGTTAATTGTAGAAGAGAGAATGCATAAACTCGTACATTTTAAACTATGACATGTTTGACTTCCTTTATACAGTGGCATAAAGATGAATCTCGGTCTCGGAACTCTTTGGAAACGAGTGTCCGAGGAAGAGAAACACTGTATAAAAATTACATTAAATGGAACCATTGAAATAAAGTTTATTACGATAATATAAGTTTGAAACTGAGTGTTTATATTATGGTAAGTAATATATTTAGAGTAATATATTTATAACACCAGACAATATTTAATAGTAACATATCACTATAGAGAGTAGCTCCGCTCCAAGGACCCAAAACTAGAATATGTATTTTTTCATTGCATATGTATCAGAATACTCTTTAGTCTCAACTCTTTATAATCGCATACAATATAGCATTTCAAACTATACAATATACATGTTTTTCCCGGGCACACGATAATAATAACAATTAATAAACGTTTCGACATATTCCCTTAAAATGGGACCAATGACAAAGATATCCCGCTTCTATTTCGTTAAATATGGCACACAATGATACAATAACGAAACCGACTACATGTCCTGGTCCTCATTGAGTGGATCTTTAATAATCCGTTGATGAATCTCCACAAATAAGGGAATATAGGTGACGAAATCCATGAAATCTATCAGCCCCCTTCCTTCTCTGTTAAATTTACTCAATACCTAAAGATAAAAAAACATGAGAAAGTAAAAGTAAGCGTTGGTAATGCTTAGTACATGTACATTTCAATAAGTAACTCAGTAACTTTGACCCCAAATGGTATCTTGATCTAGATCGATTTTGACCCCCTGTCCTATCCGACCCCTCTCCCTCCGTCTCCTTACTTATCTTGGTTCGATTTTGACCCCCTATCCTTGCCGACCCCCGTCTCTTTACTTACATAATGAATATGTTCGTGTGTTAAACCACCAGCTGTTAGTTCTAGGATTAAACTCGTAGAAGTTGCGTCCCCTGATTCCATATCTTCTTGTAGAAAACTGAACAATTCCTGTAGTTAGAATATATATATATAATAGTATTCAATAAGAAATGCTCCATTAGTAATGCTCCAAGTATCTAGTAAATCCCCACGTATCTAGTAATGTTCTATGTTTGTAATAATGCCTGAGTCTCGAACAAAGCGAATAATATAAAAGACAATAGAAGAAAACCTACTCTACATTTCTCCATCTTGATGTCCAAGGCTTTATAATCATGTTTATTCATCAGTTGTCGAATCATTGGACTGAAAAATAACAATCATTATAAGCAATGTGTTCAAAATACATTATATAGAGCCAGTATATATTGTGGAGTAAAAGGCACAAATATATAGCATCGATTGGCTGCCCACCATTAGTACTGTGCCTTGTGTTAGGGAGTGGCTGAAAGGTCCCCACAGGATGTCACAATAAACAACTTTGATAAAAAGAGAACTTACTCTAATTGTGTTACTTTTTCAGACAGAGCTGCCACAACAGAAAACAACCGGAAGTTGATCTTCTCTCGTCCTGGTAAGTCTAATACCTGGCATAAAAACAAATAACAAAACATTTAAATTACAAGAAAACACAGACATTGAATTGTAATCCGTGCCAAGTTGGTAGAATAGATAGCTAGTCCTATACTCACATGATATAAGAAGTCACATTCCCGATCTGTTAGTAGATGGTTGTTGACTTGTTGTAAAGATTCTCGTAGATTATCTAAACTGATCTCGTAATCCTATCAAAAGAATGGAGAAGGGGAGTATTAATTCTATATCGCAGAAGCCCGAACCAATCTAAAAAATCAAAAGCTTGAGCAGTTTCAAGTTCTTATTATGTATTATGCGCGTATTTCATGGTTGTTTTACTTGGTATTTGAGCACTGTATAGAACGTACAACATTGTAATCTACCCAAGTTTTCTTGGAAGGAAGTAATATACTCACTGGACAGGGTCTCAGGGTGTTATATAGAACACTTTGTTGTCGTCTGAAATCAGCCGGGTGTGTTTCTGTAAACTGTCTGTTAATATATTCATCTTCACAGTAACTCAGTAATATCGATCTCTCCTCTGTAATACATATAAAATATAAACACGTTACCTTGTAGCAACACAACCCCCTCTCCCTCCGTCCATTCCTCCTTTCCTCTCCGCTCATACTAGACCATGCCAGAAAGAAAAGAAGGACAAAACAAGGCGTATCTTACCGTTTTTATGAGCAAGGCGACTGGCAACTTCCTGTGATTTTTGATGACATCTCTCGATTTCCAGATCAATGGAGCGAACACTGTCGGTCTTACAGATCTGTAATATATATTTATATTATAATGTTCAATACAGGAAACCTTGGTATCTACTGATATTAGTTAACTAAAGGACGGCGTTTACTCGTCATCTTCTAGCGTAGCATTTCAGTCTATTTGCTGGCATAGACTGAGATATCACTATGGGGACCTTGGATGAATAGGCAATATTAAGCTTTAACAGTCTTGTTAGAATTTCGATTCTTCAATGTGGCCTGAGGCTTATCCCTTATATCACTGTTCTTCCTTAGTATTAGTCTAGTCAGTATCCAGTCTTATCCATCCAGTCCTTCTACAATAACTCACTTGTTGAAAGCCCTTTTTATCCAGTCGTTGTACAATTATATCTGGTGTTACTTCAGATGGATCTGTTAACGGTAGACCAGGGTCTGTTTTAGCCTAAAATAGAAATCATGCTGATCATGTAGTGAGAGCATTGACAATCACCACCCCAAAATAGGTTTCCAAGAGTTAACAATATTCTCCTGTCTTTGCGATATCAATGTATTTCAGTTTGTGATGTTAACGCCATTGGTAGCTAATGATATAACTAAACTTTTTCTAAACATTTAGTATTGCATAGTTCATCTGAGTAGATATCAAAGACTTTCTACCTTTTTCTGTTTCCTGGGAGAATAGTTGGCTCCATCGATTCCTGGGAATTCCTCGATAGCTATCTGGGCTATCATACATAACCTCTTCGCTACAAAATACCATAAAATAGAAATGTATTGATCTTCTTTGTAATTCTTCTTAGATCAGTGCATGTATGTGTGGGGGGTCTAATGGCTTTAACATGGCAGTTTTTTAGAGTTGGCTTACAGAAGAAGGAGGAACGTCTCATGAACTATCTTACTCCAGTAATAAAACCTGCCAGATTGTCCTCAAAGCTTAACGGAAACTCCGGGACTGAGTTTCCCAGATTCGAGGTTCTAAAGATCTAGGATTGCTCCAGCATCTTTCCCGACTCAGATCTAACACCTTGTCAAGAGAATCTATTACCTTCTAGACTCCTCAAGTTGTTCTCTAGCTCTGATTGCTTGGATTCCAGAGATTCGATGGTAAAATCCAGCTTCTTTAGACTTTCTTCTTCTATCATGTTTCCCTGGAATTGAGAAATTTGACTGGCTTTTTGGATTTGTTCTTCATGGTATCACGAACCAAAAACACTAACAAAATGTCAAGCCAAATCTGCTAAGATGCCAGTTTTGTATGTTCAGTCCCCCAAGCCCCTCTAAAGCTGATGCCTGTGCCATACTTACTGCTTGTATGGGAGGACTACTGTGTCCAATAAGAGTCATATCACGAAGCATAGAGACCTCGTGGTTTGATAAAGACTGAAGATGCCGGTGTTGAGATTCGTCTCCTTTCAGTGCCACCAGGTTCGGTAGACCATACTCTGGTTTGTTCTCCGATACCGCTGATTCAAAGATTAGCTCGTAATATGGCAACCTTACTGGGCTGAAATAGATATATTAGAGGCGAAGGCTTAGTATGAGCTCTTGTGGTTTGTTGTTTGAATTCGTGGACAAGGAGGAGCAATTACAGAAACGTGTTGATCTCCTTGGGACGTCGGTGTTCGATAAATATATTGAACTATGATCTATAAAATTCTTATAGTAGATCCGCCGATTGCATCCCAGTACTCTGGCTGTACTTACTTAATGATACAGTACTTAGCCAAGAAATCTAAAGGATCGTGGATTTCTCTCAGTTCATCTGCAGAAACTGGAGCTTCAGCTGCTTTTCTCTTTCGTCTAGGAGTCTGTTGCATTTTAGGTCTGTAAGAAAGAGACGACTTTGTTAATGGGGCTACTCAAGAATTGTGAAAGTAAACTTGGCATTGCTTAAGTGTGTAGAACCATATGATAAAATGTAATTGTGGGGTTCATTGAGCGCTGTTTGATGAGTTAGTATCTTTGGTTTAAGACAAATTTATTCCTTGTCCTCAACAATATTTAGAACATTTCGCCAGAATGTAGCCAGTGATTAGAAGTCTTACAGTTTTCTGGATTTTGGGGGAGGAGGTCGTTTCTTTGGTGGTTTTTTCATCTCTGGTGGAATTTCAACAGCGAATTTCATACTGGATTTTCTTCGGTCTCCTTTTGTCTGAAATTATAACGTTCAAGTTCAAGCTAGCTTACTACACGTGATTGGTTAAAAACTTAAATCAAATACGAACGCGTTATTCAAAGTAATGTTTGTTAGCTGTAAGAAGCCGTAATATGGGGAGGTATATGTAAAGAAGTATTCAACATACCCCAGCTCCTATAATAGGTAAATCAGGTGAAAGTCGTTGAACTTGATAGTTTGGTAATTTCAGTCTGTCCTTCTCTCTTTCAGGAAATATAAAGCTGTCTTCCGTCTGTTGTTCTGATGGCCGATCTTCATCTGATGGTGCTGATTTAGATGATGCCTGGAAATCAAAAGGTGAGGATCATTTTATTAACTAGAGTGTTTCGGATACACAATCCTCATCAGTGTATCTAAGTGGGCTATCTTGTTTCCGAGCTTCACTTCTATAGTGATAAAAATATAAACATAATACACAGAATTACCCATGAGGCTTGTCGTTCCTGACTTAATCGTCTGCTCTTCTTCAAGATCTCTTTTCTAGTCTTTTTATTTGACAATATTTCTTCGCCATCCCCACGGCCATTTTGTTTTTCTAAATCTGATTTATGTGATGTTGTTTTCATCCAGTCTGAATAAAAAAAAGAGATATTTTTACCCCATCGCACACTGTAGAACATTCCCAACCTCACTCTATTGTTATGTTACAAAAACAAGATAACATTTCCATACCTCTTTGGTTTCCATTTGCTGAAAAACGATCCGTTCGGTTTTCATTGTCTTGATCTGAAAATAGAAAAAATATAAGAATTTTAGCTTTTAAGCTATCGAAGTAACCTGGTCTTTTCTTGCTTATAGCACAAACGTACCACACTATCACGTACCACATATCCAGAACGTTTTCTTATTTTCATAATTTGTGCTTCGACCACGTTGAAACATATAATAAACTCCTTATTTAACATGGGTTAGAATTAGGCTCAATACACAAGGACATGGTCCTGTACAACATCTAACCCAAGGTTAATATACAATGGGTAATGGATGAAAATAAATATATGATCTATCTATCGGTCCAACCTGATCTATTAGATAGAAGACTATCGTCAGAAGATAGTCCCCGTATTCTTAAAGACTGAACTGCGGCGTCTTCCATCGGGCTAGTTGGGTTTACTCGTAGGATATGGTCAACATCTAACTTAGGCATATATATAGCAGAGAGTGTGTTTGTGCCGAAACAATGTTTTATTTGAATACTCTAAAGTCATAACAGTGAATATTGAGTAAAGTCCGGTATCCAAACCACAAAAAGAAGGTTTTAATCCACATTAAAACAATTAAATTCCCGTAATATCGCGTGTTACGACCTCACTTCTCCTAAAAATGAGTAACAGACACTTGCTATTTCCCGTAACACTTATAAAATATATATATTATAAAACAGTAAACTATATTGTCAACGGATGATTAATAAATTTCTTTTAAAACCAAACAAACACTGTCGATAGGGTTATAGATAAGATTTGAATGGAGTATATAATATACAGTTTGATTGAGTCCGATATCGAATTACATCATTATATATAGAGTATATCACACTACCCCCCTCATAGATCTATATACTATTACTGGGGATATAGGACACTGTTATGTTACTTACGTAAGTTATGGAGCACCTAATACGTATAAGAGCATACAATTTCTTTTCAATTTGCATTATATAATGGTAGCCAAATATGGATTTAAGTTGGGTATATTTATACCAATGAGTGGTATATCGAAACACTAATGGCAGCCAACTATTAAATATAGAATATATACTAATAAAATGTGTACTATACTATAGTATTGTTTTTACTACCCTATTGGCTGATACCTGGTTGGTTTTCATAGTATACTCTAAGGTACCCAGCCTTTCCCTTTAAAGACCCTGATTATAAATATCATTTATTAAGTGTTGTTCTACTATATTGCTTACCTCCAGTTTGATCCTGGGCGACCTCGTTTTCTTTGTTGCTTTCAGAAGTCATTACTGATTCTAAAATGATAAACAAATATAAATTTTATATATTAATTAAGATAGGTAAAGAAGAACATGCAGCTCTAGAGCCTGTAACTGTGGTAATGCTTTAGGCTTCAATACAAAAAAATTGACAAAAGTCTCATTGGTATTGTATAGTATTAAGAATTGGAAGGATCTAGATAAACATACCTGTCATAATCTCACTTTCTAATCCAGAATCTGGTGATAGTAGAGGTTCTAGTCTTCTGAGGCCATATCTGAAATAAAAAGAATAGAGATCTGTAGATTATTCATCATCAGATACTAACTCTGCTGTTTACAGTCGACACTAACACGACACTAACACGACACTAACACGACACTAACACGACACTAACACGACACTAACACCCCCTCTTACATCTAGGAGACTGAATTCCACCGACCCCCTCCTCTTAATGTCTGATAAAACGAGCTTACCTCTCAGCTCTGTCAAAATCTTCATAATCTGCATTCCTATCTTCATTATTATTCTACAAAATAAATAGGTATAATAGGTAATAGGACAATGGGGTGTAAAACTTCAGTTTATTAATCAGCTAAATAGAATATCATCTTTGATCGCGGCATACAATATTTATTTCAGTAGCCCCGACTAATGCAAAGCATGGAACTGAAATATGATTCAAATGAGTAACGTTCAAAAGCATACCTGAATAATGTTGTCGTCTTTTCCGTTCTTTAATTTGTGGAATCTTTGATCTCTGTCGAATTTCTGAAGCTCGAACTTCTTGGGTGCCTGAAAAGCAGCCAAATTAATTCGTTTAGCAACGTGCTAGTATATATCTCCAGTTAAAACAGACATATATAGTCCTAGAGAGGCGATACAGTCAGTGAAGCAGACCTGAAATACTCTGAAATATTCTTAGTAAAAGGTTACACAATGGTCAAACACCGAATCGGAGGTCTGAAACCTTCTCTGATGTTTGCATCGGCATATACTTACATTCCAGACAGCCCCTCCTGTCGATACGTCCACAAATTTGGTCAGTTCCTTATTGCTCTTTTTAATGTGGAAACCACTTCCGGTTTGGATGTTGTATTGTCTGTCGGTGGAGAACGGTGACTGGCTGACAATCTCACGACGTTCTCGAGGTTTCAATTGAAATGGTTTAGGTGCTGCAAAATGAAAATGTATGAGGAATCATTTGAGTGTACAATGGATTTGCTTCCTTCTTTCAGGACAGATAAGCCATTGCCAATGGATGAGTCCTATATTTTCAAAGTTATTAGTATAAATACCTTTATACAGCGATTGTCTTCTGGGTTGTTCTTCAGTTTCAGTTAGTTCTGTGTCTTCACTGTCTCTTGTCCCTGTACTTCTCTCTCTTTGGACATTTTCTGAAAGTGGAGATTATGTTATAATTATTTTCTTTATATCAATCGGATTCTGTTTTGTGTTATATATTCCCTTTTGATAGACATCACTGTTGTTCCGAGGTTCAATTTGGTTCTTCAGAACCATACGATGCAACTAGGCAAATGCTAATTGGATATTTAAAAAAAAAGCTTACCAAGAAAACCTGTAAGACTGTGCCTCTCATCCCCACGTGAAGAAGGCGTCAGTGAACCTAATCTACTGGAGATATCAATCGTAACAGACAGTCTCTTCCCAGAGCTAGACTCAGTCCGTAACAAATCCTGTATCATCTGTCGATCCGGGTGATCTTTGGGCATCATTTCTAGGATCTGCTGCAAGTTCCTCTTGTGGATGAGGATTTCCACGCCTGATTCGTCAAGACACAAAACATGGTCACAGTCTCGTCGCTGATTTCTCTCCCCTGAAACGAAAAGAATTGAATCTTTAATCAAAGAAATTTTTGATAGATTTCTTCATCTGATTTGGTCCAAACAGATGAAAAGGTACATCTACGTATTCCACAATGTTCCAAAAAACTGTAAGATGAAGTCCATTCATTCCAGTAAAAAAAAGCTTACATATTTTCATGGTAAATAGTTCTTCTATGGTAGTATCATCAAGAGCATCTCCATCTTCATTACCTAGAATTAGTCTCTTCTTTCCGTCAACTATATACACCTCTACCACAGACTCAACTGAAATACATTTAGATAATGCTTGATAATAAAATATAAACGCATGATATGTTGATGCCGCCTTGGCCAAGTTGGTTGACTTGGCAATGCCGAATTTTATCACTTTCCGCCTAACGAAGCCACGTTAAGGTCAGCTGGTGTGGCACTATTAAGGTTGAGTGATATCGCCTTTATAAAGCGAGTGAGTGTCACCATGTTGCGACGTTGACTTTAAGAATCGCCATATTGCAATGTTGCCTTGATCAAATGTGTTGAAGTCGTAGTGTTAACGCCAGGCTTTCATTATGAAGTACATCTTCATCAATTCCATTTACCTTTATCGGCAGTATCTGTCTGTCTACCAGTAGATTGTGAGTCGTGTGATTTATTCCAATTCCTGGGATTATTCCTTGCTGATTTCGGACTGAGCTCTGTCATGTCTCCAGTAGGTGTAGCCTCCACCAGTTCGAGATTGAGAATCTTCATGGTGGCTGAATGAATGGAAACAAAAAGCAAAAGACATCATTAGAATTCGCAAAGTATCTATCGATAATAACTCGAATCTAGTTCAGTTATTTCATTCAGATTAAGCTTGAATTAAATTTGAAATTATTGAGGAAGGGGAATAACTCTACTTACTGTAACTGAGAATTTCTTTCACATCCGTAACACAATCCAGCTCGTCGACAGCCTGTACAGAACCCGGGGAACATATAACTAGGATGTTTCTTGGTGGTTTCCGATAGGTATTTCTTTTCCAGGGACAGTCCATGGACTATCTGGAAATAGTTCCTGTATCCAGATATCTCTTCTCCGTCGTGGAGTCTCTTCCGGAGCAACTGCTCCAGATTTGCGATACTGAAAGGATAATAACCACAATTAACCGAGATACTAGGTCCTAAGGCTTTTTTGAATCTTCAGCGAATCTTAGTGTCAGAATATAGATAGGGCCTGATCTCTTTCTGGTGTTGGATTTAAAATCTACATTTAAAAGGTGATTTGTATTAAGGTTTCATATAAGTGCTGTTTCGAGTGCGTATTCTCATCATCACCTTATACCAGGGAAACTTAATGTTGTGGATACCTGTAGTAAGACAATATCCATAGTGACGTACCTGTGGGCTACATATGTGACATCCTCGACATCCGGCTCCTGTAACAGAATTAAATAAGTGTTTTCTTTAATATACACCAATGGACAAACAAATACCCTTTTCCACCCACCGCTTGTCTCTATAGTAACTCATATAACCAAAGTGCAATACATTATTGGAAGCGTTATAAGACTGATTTCGGATTTAGTCTCCACTTCTATAAAGTTTACATTGATCAGCAGATCCATCGCCTTTAATATGTAGAACATAGTTAATTAATCGTACTCAATGTATCTTAAGCATGACTTATCATTGTAACGTGTTCTGTTTGTAATTAGAGAACATTCTAATTAAATTATGAAGTAACGTGGATTTGTAATGGATTGTCGACTGTTGATGGACTTGAGGAAACTATGTTGCTTCTAAGGATGATAATGATGTTAATGAAGAATCATCCGCTGCTTCTGTAGACAATGATACTACTGATAGGGCGATTCATTTACTTCAAGATCTATTTTTGAAAACACAGAAAACCTTAACGTACCCTTTTATTTGACCAAATATCCAAATCATCCTTGCTGACTTGATGCTGATGATGACACTGATAATGGCACTGATGACTCCGGAGTCTGGATGATCTAGCTGGTCCACGTCTGGTATAATCGGGTCTAGCAGGTGGTGGGACTTTGGGTAACCGCCATTCATTTGGTTTAGATGCTTCTTGTGATTGCTTTACATTCCATTTGTCTCTGGAATTGAAGGTTAAAGGTCAAATTTCGTGATCTTTCTTTCATTGTTTGAAGCAGTATACGGATGGATCTATTTATTATAATGCTCCCCTGGTTTCTAACCACCGATCCTTTGGTAACCTCTCACATTCATTCAATTCTTTTATTCGTTCATACTTTCATTCACTTATTCATTCATTCATTCCATTCATTCTTTCTTCCATGCTCTTGTTTATTCATTTACCCTGTCTGCTTACCTATATATAGCCTCCTGTAGGGTAGTGTAGGTATCTAGTTGGTATCCAAGGGAATCTTTCAGGACGATTCTAGGGAATCGGAATTTCTTTACGGATTCGTACCATTCATTAGGTAATCCTGGAGGTGTGGTGGAATGGTTTGATGGAAGTGTTATCATCCTAGAATTAAGATTTAACTCATGTGGCATTATTCCATCTTGTCACCAACTCAGCATCGTGTCTTCAATATATCGATAATGAAGCAGGATGTAAACGACAGGAGTTATTCGATATATCGATAATGAAGCAGGATGTAAACGACAGGAGTGTATTCGATATATCGATAATGAAGCAGGATGTAAACGACCAGGAGTTATTCGATATATCGATAATGAACTTAACACTTATTCGAATATCGATTGAAGCAGGATGTAACGACCAGGAGTGTATTCGATATATCGATAATGAAGCAGGATGTAAACGACCAGGAGTGTATTCGATATATCGATAATGAAGCAGGATGTAAACGACCAGGAGTGTATTGATATATCGATAATGAAGCAGGATGTAAACGACCAGGAGTGTAATTCGATATATCGATAATGAAGCAGGATGTAACGACCAGGAGTTAATTCGACATATCGATAATGAAGCAGGATGTAAACGACCAGGAGTTAATTCGATATATCGATAATGAAGCAGGATGTAAACGACCAGGAGTTAATTCGATATATCGATAATGAAGCAGGATGTAACGACCAGGAGTGTATTCGATATATCGATAATGAAGCAGGATGTAAACGACTAGGAGTTAATTCGATATATCGATAATGAAGCAGGATGTAAACGACCAGGAGTTAATTCGACATATCGATAATGAAGCAGGATGTAAACGACAGGAGTTAATTCGACATATCGATAATGAAGCAGGATGTAAACGACCAGGAGTTAATTCGACATATCGATAATGAAGAAGGATGTAAACGACCAGGAGTTAATTCGACATATCGATAATGAAGAAGGATGTAAACGACCAGGAGTGTATTCGATACCCTGAAATACCTTAAATAACTAATTATAAAGAACCAATGCTCCGTCTCACCTCCTGACCTATAGTTCAGTATATCTGTATTACATTGTATCACATGTCTCTACTCCATGTTAAAATGTATATTATATGTAGAGGTTATCACTGACTATAAAGGTGATTTATGCCACGAAATAAACCATTAGTCACTCCCTTTTTACTTAATGAATGTAGGTAAGATACGGTGGAGTGTTTGAAGGGGGTGGGTGTACGGGCAAAGACGTAGAGTCGAAAAATATCAAACCCTCCTTGTTCACTAGGTTTGTAGGTAGGATACGGTGGATAGTCGGTTACTCTGTGAGGGGGGCACTACTTTGGATTTCTGTATAGGTAGGATATAGTGAAGAGTTGGTTGAAAGGGTACAATTTGTGGAGCAGTATTTTTGGTTTTAAGTGTCAATATTGTAAGAGGGATGTCTAGGGGGTAAAGAGATAGAGTAAAGGAAAGGGGGGGGGGAGTAGGGGTAGATAGTACGTTATACGTGTACAATTTTACAACTTGTTGACACGTTTAACCTTTCCCTAGTAATGATATAAACTGAGGAGTGGCCCCTTTAATGTAAACAAACTAATTGAAAGGGTAAATGTTGACATTGTTTAATCCCCTTGTTGACATCAGATTATCCGAGGTCCTGTATGACAAATTGATTAGGGCTTGTTGACTGATAGAGATAAGACAAGGGCCAGGCAAAACTTTCTTTTTTTCAATACACCTGATAGTAGTATGAGAAGTCTAGCTCTATACAATTATAAGTCGGTACCAACAGATTATTATCTTTTCTACTTATTTAAATTGATTATTTTAAATTTACAGCTGAACTAAACTTAACAACACTTTGTATAATAGTTCTCGCTTGATGACCTAGGCCCATACTTTTAAATTGATACAAATACGAAAAAAAGAATACTTTTATGAATGACCAATACACAAACTTTCCATCGTTTTTATTTTAATTTTAACACTTTCAAAAGATTACATTTTTGATTTAGCCTCTCCTAATAATGGAAAATAAAAATTAATAAAAACCGAAGGAAAGTTTATTTTTATTTAATAAGAGTGATGATAAAGTAAAGACTCGTGTACATGACCTTGGTATAAGAGATAAAAATGTTGTAAATTTTCTCAGTTTATTTCCAACACAATAAACCCTTGTTATCGTGTATATTTTATTTTATATTTTATTATGTATTTTATGGCGTCTATAAACGTATTCCCAGTAAAACTATCAAAATCAAACGTGGAAAAAGTTGTTCTAGTTGCGGATTTGTTCCTATGCTTTGCCACAGATAGTTGATCCAAACGTAAATTTGTTTCATCATCCTAGGTCTGTACATTTGGGAGAACCCCACCCTTTCTTACCCCATCCTCCCTTCCCCGATACTAACATCCTATTATGAAGAATCTAAACGAACAAGTTTTAAAAATGGCTTACCTTAATATATTCCAAAGATTTTACCGAGATATCGACCAGTGATTTAACTCACTGAGCTGTTATACTTCAACAGGAGAATTTCTTATCTTGGTTCAATGGCGGCGTATTTCGAATTTCTGAGGAATATAAACAAAAATCCGTACCAGCTGGATATCCAAATCCGTTTATCGCAATTCGACCAATGTATTGTAAAATAAAGAGTAAAAGTTGTATATCAATGAACTTCTCCAAAGAGAAGTACCATCAGGTGTTTTGAAAAGTGTTTAAACCGTGATCCAATGCCCTATATATATTCCAAGTGGTTGACAACCAGACTTACTAACCTGTAATAACGACGTCAGGTTTACATCTAAACAACCTTTTATAAAGCGGGCCATTATCAACTTCAAGTGTGTAAAGTTAATATACCTCAATGGCCCTTTACCAGCCTTATGATATAGGTGTTTTCACTATTGTTTGGTCTTTTAATTATATGAGCTTTAAAGTGGCTCTTACTTGACATATCTGGCTCGATTCCAGATTGGCACGCCCTAGAATAATCTGAGATGTGTGGCAAACCTTGTTAGTTTCGGGTGGCAAGCCCTGTGTATGTCAGACTAGAGTGGCAAGCCCTGTGTATGCCAGACTAGGGTGGCAAGCCCTGTGTATGTCAGACTAGGGTGGCAAACCCTGTGTATGTCAGACTAGGGTGGCAAATCCTGTGTATGTCAGACTAGGGTGGCAAACCCTGTGTATGTCAGACTAGGGTGGCAAGCCCTGTGTGTGTCAGACTAGGTTGGCAAACCCTGTGTAAGCCAGGTTCTGTTGGCAAACCATTAGCAATAATTAGACGGGTTGAAGTTGGCGAACCTACGAAAAATCTAAAGCAATTATATTATTTGTAAGTTAAACTCGAGTGGCAAACCTGTTATATTGGAATGCTTCATCCGGGATTCTATTTAATCCTCGAATAATAAAACATCGGTAGATAGTTTAGTATAAAAGAACAAACCGAGATTATTGTAAAATATTCTATACAAGTGTCTTAAGAGTTTATATTAAAGTTTATATACAGACAAAGTGTAGCAGATCTTTTAAAGGTTTGTTATTCTGTATCATTGTCTGGTATTTCAATACAAATCGATGGTTTAATATAGTAATTATTTTATCACTATCTATGGTATTTATTGTTATTTAAAATCGATATTAAGCGAACAACCAAACTCTGTACTTATTCTCGTTTAAATGCTTGTATAACAAGTGATAACGCCCGCCTCGTAGATCTAGGGGTAGAGATAGTTGACGACTGGCTGGTAGAGATCTTTAACTTAACATCTACTACCAGCACCTGTATGGTAGGTACATGGGGCGAGTTCCCATTTTGTTTATATAGGGTCTGATTGATTTATTCACCCCCCCCCCTTCCCCAATCTTCAGACTGAGTGAGGGGTAGGAGAGGGGGGAAGGTTGATTTAATACCCCTAATTGAATCGCCACAGTCTATAACCTTCTATAATGTTATGAATAGGGGTATAGTTTTCTTATTGGCTTTAATTTCACGCCATTACACTGTTGACTTAACAAACCCTTAACACGACAACCCTTTCTGGTGATTGTCTATCGTAGTTATAACATATAGGATTCAGTTCGACCCCTGTAACTTGATAGTCCTAGATATATGTATTTTTATTTCCCTCAATCAATATTGGCGATCCCAAATCAAAAGAACCTTATTCCTTTTCACACTTTGTATTCAATATCCATTGATATTATGAACATAAACATGTAGTGTATATTGTAACTCTTATATAAAAAGAAGGTTCAGGTTTATTTCATATTGTATGTACATGTATTTCAAAACAGCTTGTTCTTGTACTGATTTGCCCTGTGTTGATTTACGTGGCCTAGTGCAATAATCGTAAATAGATAATACTAAACAGTCATCCTTAAAAGTTCTGATAACTCTTTACATCCTTACGGAAACTGCCGAGAGTTGCCGAATGATTCCACGCTTCGGGTGGTTATTAAGAAAAATGAAAGATATTTTAAAATAATTCATCATAACTATTACTTCACTTAAAAAAAAACCCAAAAACATTACATTAATGACGTTATATAACACTTAGTGGAATTACAGGAACCACAAACTTCTGGATAAAAAATTTAAATGGTGCAAATTGATCTATTGTCCACGGATACATAAAAAACAAAGAAAAGGTCTATACAATCTTTCTAATTACAGTACTGTTAGTATCCTTGGAGCTAAAGCTTTTAGTGTAAAAAGGAGCATAAAGGGACGACGTAAAACTCCATTTAATTTCATTATTAAACCTAAGGTGTTTAAGAACTAAAATATAAAGACGAAACAAAAGAAAAGTACATGAGTAATGTATGGAAATAAGACACGAACGTAGGTGACAACCATTTTCAATATTTCTCTCTCTCGACTAAATAAGTCGAAATTGCGTTCAGGTTAGAATATTTTACCTGAACCTTCAAATCAAAACTAAAGATTTAGAAATGGCTTAAAATGTGAGTTTAATACTTATTGAAATGTCATAATCCTCTGGAAAATTCGACTTGATAAGTCGATTTAAAGATTCAAAATGGTTGTAAATTGGGTTCGTGTGTGTTTAGAACAATGCGTATTTTCTGATATGATTTGATTAGATTGCACAAAAGAATCGTTTTGAGTGTATATAGTGTATATACCATTATCTTTACATTCTCTCTAATATACCCATTGTTTTGTATCTTCTTAAGAATAAAATCCGGTTCTTTATTCGCGAGAAAAACAATTTCAGTTTCTTCGTTTCATTTCATTCTCTTATAGTCAGTTACAAACATTGTGATAGAAATACAAGACTTTGTTTAAGTACCTTATGTCCGGTATTCATCTCAAAAATATTTCACAGAGAACTACCAGACCTACGATCAAGGTTTTTGGAGAAATAGTTTCTGGAAATGATGTTCTAGACAGAAAAGGTGTGTGTTCCAAAAAGTGGATTACCTAGTCTGTGATATCAGTTAGTTGCAAGCGAACATTAACTTATCACCTACCAACAACAACCTAGTCTGTGATATCAGTTAGTTGGAAGCGAACATTAACTTGTCATCTACCAACAACAACCTAGTCTGTGATATCAGTTAGTTGGAAGCGAACATTAACTTGTCACCTACCAACAACAACCTAGTCTGTGATATCAGTTAGTTGGAAGCGAACGTTAACGTGTCATCTACCATCAACAACCATGTCTGTGATATCAACTGGAAGAGATAGTTAACTTATCTACCTATTAATCGGACTGCAGTATGATATAATATGTAGATATACCAGTGAAAAAGACATGGAGATAATAAGCAGTCTCTACACTGTCCAGATCATATCTAGTATTTCATACAGTTCAGTCTCTTTTCTAACTCCAAACGGACTATTATCATGTAGTATAGAGTGTCGAACAGGATGTATTGCTTTCTCTTACAACAAACAGACTTCTAGCTGTAAACTGGTGACTGAGTTTTATACCGGCACCCCACCTAAATCTCCTACTAAGTTTTATATGAAAAACAGTAAGTCTTTAATCTCAATCTACTTACTTGGTTGGAATCCAAATTTGGAATGGTGCTTTGGCATCCAGATTCTATCCTGACTACGGACAACCACTGGATCCAACAAGTTCTACTAGTTGGAATCCATATTTGAAATTATGCTTTAAATTCAAATTTAAGATCGCATTCCGACCACTGCCAACTTGTCGGTATGCTCTGTTCTTAAGCAGCACCCACACGAAAATTCCTGAAGATTTGACATGGTTCTCGTGGTTCTGTTTCATATCGCATTCTGACCTATTGAAACGACCAACATGCCAACACAACCTAATCTCTGGTTGGATTCCATGTCTTGGTTCGTATTACAACCTAAAATATAACTTTTGTCATAGAATACAACAATTGGTATCAAGTGAAGATTTATATTTGTGTATTTTTAGTAAATTGTCCAGTTTTAGATGAGTATAAATACATAAGAGAAGGAACAAACAAAGCTTGTATTAAATTCATCACCAGTCCACTCAACTGGTTCGGTGCTCAAAATTTCTGTAGGGACGATGGTGGTTATCTCATTCAACTTAAATCAATACCCAAAACTAATATGATTGTTCAGTATATACAATCTAGTAAGTAATCATCAGTATCATCAACAACAGCAGCCACGGCAGGAGCGTTCCCATCTTCATCATCACCAACATCATCATCTTCATCATCTTCATCAGCAGGATAATCATCGTCATCTTCATCAGCAGTATCATCACAACCGTCATTAGAATCGTCCCCAACATCTTCCCCATCTTAATCATCGTCGTCATTTTCAGCAGCACCATAATCATCTTCATCAGTAGCACAATCACTATCACTTCTCACCATCTAGTAAGTAATCATCAGTATCATCATCAACAGCAGCAGGAGCAGTGTTCCCATCTTCATCACCAGCAGCATCATTATCTTCATCATCTTCATCAGGAGGATAATCATCGTCATCTTCATCACTATCGTCATTAGAATCATCCCCAACATCTTCCCCATCTTAATCATCGTCGTCGTTTTCAGCAGCACCATCATCATCTTCATCAGTAGCACAATCACCATCTTTGTCAGTAACTTCGTCACAATCATCATAATTCTCCTCTTCCTTTCCATTATACGTTGTATATGATTTTCACTAATTGGAAGTGAACCAATTAAACTCAGACATCTTGTCATCTGCATTTTCGTTTTTTTTAAGGCTCGAATTCGCAATGGTGGATTGGTTTTCGTGATAAATATAATAATAACGTTTCCCGCTGGATCGACGATGAAATACTGGATCATTTCGACCCCAGGTGGTTTGCAAACGAGCCCTCGTTTGAGTCCTTTAATCAACATGACGATTGCGGGGTACTCCACTACGGGAAATTTTGGGATTATAATTGTATTAATGTTGCTTTGAAATTTATGTGTGAAAAACCTGTGTAGGATTTGACAATTAATGTACGTTGTGAAGATAGTTTGTTTTGTGCTAAAGCATTTGATTATTTCTATTCTATATTATGAACACAAAAACAAATCAGTGATAACTATCACAAGAACAGTTCCATAGAATATTTCAGGGTTTTCTTTAAACAAGTAACAAATATGAACTGTAATTTAACACAAATAAAACATACTAACACTTCGATATTTTTTATATGAAAAAAAAAAACAAGGTTACTATCCATTGTTTTATATTATATACCGGTTGGTGTTATATACTAGTCTATAATATATACTGGTGTGTACTATATACTGGTGTGTACTATATACTAGTCTATAATATATACTGGTGTGTACTATATACTGGTGTGTATTATATACTGGTGTGTATTATATACTGGTGTGTACTATATACTAGTCTATAATATATACTGGTGTGTACTATATACTGGTGTGTACTATATACTGGTGTGTACTATATACTGGTGTGTACTATATACTAGTCTATAATATATACTGGTGTGTATTATATACTAGTGTGTACTATATACTGGTGTGTACTATATACTGGTGTGTACTATATACTGGTGTGTACTATATACTGGTTGTGTAATATATACTGGTGTGTATTATATACTGGTGTGTATTATATACTGGTGTGTATTATATACTGGTGTAAAACTATATACTGGTGTGTACTATATACTGGTGTGAAACTATATACTGGTGTGAACTATATACTAGTCTGTAATATATACTGGTGTGTAATATATACTGGTGTGTACTATATACTGGTGTGTATTATATACTGGTGTGTAATATATACTGGTGTGTAATATATACTGGTGTGTATTATATACTGGTGTTTTAATATATACTGGTGTGTACTATATACTAGTGTGTAATATATACTGGTGTGAAACTATATACTGGTGTTTTATTATATACTGGTGTGTAATATATACTGGTGTGTACTATATACTGGTGTGTACTATATACTTGTGTGTATTATATACTAGTCTATAATATATACTGGTGTGTACTATATACTGGTGTGTACTATAAACTGGTGTGTATTATATACTGGTGTGTACTATATACTGGTGTGTATTATATACTGGTGTGTATTATATACTGGTGTGTATTATATACTGGTGTGTACTATATACTGGTGTGTATTATATACTGGTGTGTATTATATACTGGTGTGTATTATATACTGGTGTGTACTATATACTGGTGTGTACTATATACTGGTGTGTACTATATACTGGTGTGTATTATATACTGGTGTGTACTATATACTGGTGTGTACTATATACTGGTGTGTACTATATACTGGTGTGTACTATATACTGGTGTGTATTATATACTGGTGTGTATTATATACTGGTGTGTATTATATACTGGTGTGTATTATATTCTGGTGTGTAATATATACTAGTCTATAATATATACTGGTGTGTACTATATACTAGTCTATAATATATACTGGTGTGTACTATATACTGGTGTGTAATATATACTGGTGTGTACTATATACTGGTGTGTACTATATACTGGTGTGTATTATATACTGGTGTGTAATATATACTGGTGTGTACTATATACTGGTGTGTACTATATACTGGTGTGTACTATATACTGGTGTGTATTATATACTGGTGTGTACTATATACTGGTGTGTATTATATACTGGTGTGTACTATATACTGGTGTGTATTATATACTGGTGTGTACTATATACTGGTGTGTACTATATACTGGTGTGTACTATATACTGGTGTGTATTATATACTGGTGTGTACTATATACTGGTGTGTACTATATACTACTTTATACTGGTGTGTACTATATACTGGTGTGTACTATATACTGGTGTGTACTATATACTGGTGTGTACTATATACTGGTGTGTATTATATACTGGTGTGTACTATATACTGGTGTGTATTATATACTGGTGTGTATTATATACTGGTGTGTACTATATACTGGTGTGTATTATATACTGGTGTGTATTATATACTGGTGTGTACTATATACTGGTGTGTACTATATACTGGTGTATACTATATACTGGTGTGTATTATATACTGGTGTGTATTATATACTGGTGTGTATTATATACTGGTGTGTACTATATACTGGTGTGTACTATATACTGGTGTGTACTATATACTGGTGTGTACTATATACTGGTGTGTATTATATACTGGTGTGTATTATATACTGGTGTGTACTATATACTGGTGTGTACTATATACTGGTATGTACTATATACTGGTGTGTACTATATACTGGTGTGTACTATATACTGGTGTGTACTATATACTGGTGTGTATTATATACTGGTGTGTACTATATACTGGTGTGTATTATATACTGGTGTGTAATATATACTGGTGTGTACTATATACTGGTGTGTACTATATACTGGTGTGTATTATATACTGGTGTGTACTATATACTGGTGTGTACTATATACTAGTGTGTACTATATACTGGTGTGTATTATATACTGGTGTGTACTATATACTGGTGTGTACTATATACTGGTGTGTACTATATACTGGTGTGTATTATATACTGGTCTGTACTATATACTGGTGTGTACTATATACTGGTGTGTACTATATACTATACTGGTGTGTACTATATACTAGTGTGTACTATATTCTGGTGTGTATTATATACTGGTGTGTACTATATACTGGTGTGTACTATATACTGGTGTGTACTATATACTGGTGTGTACTATATACTGGTGTGTACTATATACTGGTGTGTACTATATACTGGTGTGTACTATATACTGGTGTGTACTATATACTGGTGTTTACTATATACTGGTGTGTATTATATACTGGTGTGTATTATATACTGGTGTGTACTATATACTGGTGTGTACTATATACTGGTGTGTATTATATACTGGTGTGTATTATATACTGGTGTGTATTATATACTGGTGTGTATTATATACTGGTGTGTACTATATACTGGTGTGTATTATATACTAGTGTGTACTATATACTGGTGTGTACTATATACTGGTGTGTACTATATACTGGTGTGTATTATATACTGGTGTGTATTATATACTGGTGTGTATTATATACTGATGTGTATTATATACTGGTGTGTATTATATACTGGTGTGTATTATATACTGGTGTGTATTATATACTGGTGTGTATTATATACTGGTGTGTACTGTATACTGGTGTGTACTATATACTGGTGTGTATTATATACTGGTGTGTATTATATACTGGTGTGTACTATATACTGGTGTGTATTATATACTGGTGTGTATTATATACTGGTGTGTACTATATACTGGTGTGTACTATATACTGGTGTGTACTATATACTGGTGTGTATTATATACTGGTGTGTATTATATACTGGTGTGTACTATATACTGGTGTGTATTATATACTGGTGTGTATTATATACTGGTGTGTATTATATACTGGTGTGTATTATATACTGGTGTGTATTATATACTGGTGTGTATTATATACTGGTGTGTATTATATACTGGTGTGTATTATATACTGGTGTGTATTATATACTGGTGTGTATTATATACTGGTGTGTATTATATACTGGTGTGTATTATATACTGGTGTGTATTATATACTGGTGTGTACTATATACTGGTGTGTACTATATACTGGTGTGTATTATATACTGGTGTGTATTATATACTGGTGTGTACTATATACTGGTGTGTATTATATACTGGTGTGTATTATATACTGGTGTGTATTATATACTGGTGTGTATTATATACTGGTGTGTATTATATACTGGTGTGTATTATATACTGGTGTGTACTATATACTGGTGTGTATTATATACTGGTGTGTATTATATACTGGTGTGTATTATATACTGGTGTGTACTATATACTGGTGTGTATTATATACTGGTGTGTACTATATACTGGTGTGTACTATATACTGGTGTGTAGTATATACTGGTGTGTATTATATACTGGTGTGTACTATATACTGGTGTGTATTATATACTGGTGTGTACTATATACTGGTGTGTACTATATACTGGTGTGTATTATATACTGGTGTGTACTATATACTGGTGTGTACTATATACTGGTGTGTATTATATACTGGTGTATACTATATACTGGTGTGTATTATATACTGGTGTATACTATGAAATGGTCGTACTACATACGGGGGTTCTCTTTAAGTGCGTACTATTCAAGATGCGTAATATAAACGGAGGTATACTGTATTAAATGAAAGCGTTTGTTATCACTAATATATGGAACACAAGATACACATTCGATATTTATTTTATATATATATGTATAGATATTTACACTGTATCACAACTTGTCACTAAACCCCGAAACACATTAAAACAGAAAGAAGGGGGAATACCTCACAGTCTTTCGTTTCGCTTACTTATACAATGGAGCCGCGTTTATCCATTTACCGATATTATACCTTGTCCTTCAAAAGTTAAATGTGTAAGAATTTGGAACTAGCTGTGGACCGTTTGACAGTGGTTTATCCATATTGTTTCCTTGACTATCTAATGGTGATGATAACTTTCCAACAAGCGAATAGGGATCTAAGTCCGAGAATTGAAATGATGCTGGCGCTGCAAGCGAATTAACAAGGTCTTTAGCTAAATCTTTAGACGCTAATCTCAAGGCAGTGCCGCTGCCTTTCGTTTGAGAATTACTTAGTTTTGTGGTCTGCGAGGGAAGACTTGAACCAGACTTGAAAGGGTTGGGTGTTTCAGGAGCAGAATTGCGTCGGAAGGATCTCTGGTTGTTAGTGGGCATTGGCGGTCGAGGCCTGTTTCCACTGTTAGATATGGCTGGTACCTCTATTATTATACCCTGTTCGCTAAGAAGACGCCCACTTGATCCCGGTTTAAAGGAAACTTTCACCGTATTTGGATCTTTCGAGGTCTGTTGGTCTCCAGTCTCCGGTTGAGAAGGTTCATTATACATTGGATTGTACGTCAAATCTGGCAAATCGGCTTGATATGGGTTAGATGTGCCTTGCGTATTAGACGCACCGCTGTTTTCATATGGGTTAGATGTGCCTTGCCTATTAGACGCACGGTTGCTTCCATATGGGTTAGATGTGCCTTGCGTATTAGACGCATCGTTGTTTTCATATGGGTTAGATGTGCCTTGCGTATTAGACTTACGGTTGTTTCCATATGGGTTAGATGTGCCTTGAATATTAGACGAACCTCTGTTATCATATGGGTTAGAAGTGCCTTGCGTATTAGACGCACCGATGTTTTCATATTGGTTAGTTGTTTCTTGCGTATTAGACGCACCGCTGTTTCTATATTGGCTAGATGTGTCTTGCGCATTAGACGTACCGCTCCTTCGATATGGGATAGATTGCCCTTGCGAATTGGACGCAGCTCTGGTCCGATATGAATTAGATATTTCTTGCCTATTAGACGCATCGCTGTTTCTATATTGGTTAGACGCGCCTTGCGTATTAGACGCACGGTTGTTTCCATATGGGTTAGATGTGCCTTGCGTATTAGACGCATCGCTGTTTCCATAAAGGTTTTGTCTAGTTGCCTCGTTCGAAGGGGCCCTGTTTCTTAAAGAATTCATAAAGGCCTGAGATCTTGAAGACTCTGCTGGGGTGGACCTTGGCAAGGGGACTGTATTTGTTGGAGCTCTATTTCTTAAAGAGTCGGAGATAGATGCTGAATCGGAAGGTGCAGCACTTCTTAAAGACTGGGATACGCTCGGGAAGGCAGATGAAGATCTTGCTCTTAAAGGAACATCTACTGAGTTAGCTAGAGATGGGTTTCTATAAGCGTTAGACCTGTCGCCGATGTTAGACGCGGCTTCGTTTCGGATAGAATTTGTTGTATCTGGTTGGTTTGACGAGGATCTTCTCCCGAACGCTGAAAAATCAGTATTCACGAAAGCGTCAGGTGAGGAACCTACCGAGGAACCAGACGAGGACTGAACACTGCCCAAAGAACTTCCTGGAATATTTGATGACAGTTGTCGGTTCTTTTGAACACGATTATCTTGCGAACTAACAGATTTTCTTTCGGAAAATATTTGAGGCTGTGGCTGCCTATTGGTTACTTTTTGGTTGACAGGTGACTGGGCGTCCGAGAGCAGTGCAGAAACTTGATCCAGAACACCAATTGGAATTGATGCTTGGGCATTCGGTTTCGAGTTGGGAAAAGTATTGGAAGAGGACGTAGCATAAGGATTCATGAAGGATTTCTCAGGGAACCGAAAGTCCATCCCTGGATTACTGCTCTTAACTCTTTCTTCAACATTTTGTGGACTTGATCTAGTGGGAGGCGCCGTATTTGGTAGTTTTGGCGACGTGTTGGTCTTCCCAAAATTCTGAATGTTCGGTAATTTGAAACTGTCAGCCATGTTTTGTTGCTTGAAATTGTCCTCAGGGTTTCGCTGATTAGGATTGTTGTTGTTTGGCGGCCGCAGTCCGCGGTCGTTGAAGGCTTGGGGCATTGCAAATGTGGGTCTCAAGCCTTGACTCTGCATATTTTGGGGTGGACTATTATTCATTCCCCGGTCATAGAATCCATATAAAGGCGCTGTGAGTCTTGATCCTTGAGTATTATAAATCTCAGATGCCATTGAGGACATTGCCGTAGCCCCGCGTTGGTTTGGCTTAGGAGGTAAATTCCATGTGTTCCTCAACGACGGCATGTTGGATTTAGCCATCTCGTTTAGCGGGTTGATCTGAAACACTGACGGTGGTGCCATCTGATTCATGATGTTTCCATTGGGTTGGCCGGAGAAAATACACTGTTTGATGAGTTGTTTGTGGATGCTGTGTTCTTTGGTTGTTGATTTGTAGCATTACTCTGAGGTTGAACTTCCGGGACCTCGGGGGCCTCGAACTCTGCGGGTAAAGGAGTGGTAGTTGGTATCCCGAGGTGAAAACGGTCGTCGAAAAACGGAAACCCACGCGATGGACTAGCTGTTGTGGGTTTTGACGCGGTTTCAGCATTTGCGAACTCCGCCGTTTGTGGTTTATCTGTCGGGGTATTTACTGGTCCTCCTGGCTGTCCTATTGGTCCCTGAATATATTGTCCGTTATTGACCATTCCCGGTTGTTCACCTAATCTAGCATTTATCAGTGGTCTGCCTGGACCTCTGTTCATGTTCATCATATCCGATGGTCCGAACTGTCCATTGTTCATGTTCATCATATCCGATGGTCCGAACTGTCCATTGTTCATGTTCATCATATCCGATGACCCAAGTTGTCCCTTGTTCATATTCATCATATTCGATGGTCCGAACTGTCCATTATTCATGTTCATCATATCCGGTGGCCCGAGTTGTCCCTTGTTCATATTCATCATATTCGATGGTCCGAACTGTCCATTGTTCATGTTCATCATATCCCGGGACCGCATTTGTCCATTGTTCATGCTCAACATATCCGATGGTCCGAACTGTCCATTGTTCATGTTCATCATATCCGGCGACCCGATTTGCGCATTGTTCAAGTTCATCATATCCGGCGACCCGATTTGCGCATTGTTCATGTTCATCATATCTGGCGACCCCATTTGTCCATTGTTCATGTTCATCATATCCGGTGGAGCAACTTGCCCTCCGTTCATGTTCATAAAATCCGGTGGACCAACTTGCCCTCCGTTCATGTTCATAAAATCCGGTGGACCAACTTGCCCTCCGTTCATGTTCATCATATCCGGTCGACCAACTTGCCCTCCGTTCAAGTTCATCATATCCGGTGGACCAACTTGCCCTCCGTTCATGTTCATCATATCCGGTCGACCAACTTGCCCTCCGTTCATGTTCATCATATCCGGTGGACCAACTTGTTCGTTAATCATATTCATCATATTCCGAGACCCAATTTGTCCATTATTCATGTTCATCATATCCGGTGGACCAACAACTTGCGCTCCGTTCATGTTCATCATATCCGGTGGACCAACTGGCCCTCCGTTCATGCTCATCATATCCGGTGGACCTACTTGCCCATTTATCATGTTCATCATATTCGATGGACCAACTTGTCCACCGTTCACCACATACGTTGGTCCAAGTTGTCCGCTCATCATATCCGGGGATCCGAATTGTCCATTTGACATTATCGTAGGAGGAAATGAGCCACGCGCCATGTCTTGGGGAGCAGCTCTTCCAAACATTTCCGCTAGTTTCTCTCGTTGCTCTAGTTTCGACGACGAGGAGACCAGTGTGTCGGGGTAAATACCACCAGCGGGCCCGGGATCTGGTATCAATAGCGGCTGGAGGACGAACGACTCACCTGAAATAAAAGATAGGAGGTTAGTAGAAAATAAGAACTCTTGGTCGCAACAACGCATGACTCACCCTAGATGCTCTTAATGTTTACCAAGGGTATATATTTTCTCGAGGCTTCAGACACAGAAAGTTCATTCCAAAAGCATCTTAATGTCGTAATTTCACTTTTAACTTACCTGGGTGAATGTTGAATTCAGCTAGGAGGTAGATTACCAGCCAACTCAACATTCTGGCATCCAATACGTCTTCAATCTAATATATATATCTCTTTAAACTTAATAATCCTTAGTGTTTTCAGGCCAAGTTTTCAACGTTATAACACTTTATAAATTGGATCTTTTGATCTCGGAATAAAACAGGAAGAGAATATTTTGAATTCACAAGCTACAATCATTCTTCCATTTCTTATATACTAAAACAGATTCTGGTATTAAAACATCTCTCTTATCCTTCAACTTTAACCGATACACAAAACGAAATGAAATGGAGTTTAACGTCCTACTGTTCAGGATCTGATATTTCTACTTTACGCGATTCCTTAGATCCAATTCCTAAAATGTTAGAGTTGATCCGTTAATCCACGATACCGTTGGATAATCCGAAAATAATCCAAACTTATTTAGAAGTTAGAAATTTAAGCAACTTAAAGAGAACGTATCCGTTAAGTACCTTGTGAACATTCAAATGTCATAATCCACAAAATTTGAGAATGACACCAAGAATAAAATAAAATGAATCCTTCAAACACTTTTCGCGTGATGTCTTGAGTTTCTGTATCTGTAAATAGAATCTTTATTTCAGCGTATTTTGACAAATTTATTCTCACTTCCGACTTTAATGGTTAAAATATGCATTTTAAATCCATACAATCCGTCAATTTGACAATTCATGCATACAGTCCTGGCAGGTCGAGGGCACTGTAATCTTGTATTGATCTATTCCAATCAGCCTGATTACTGACTATTACATTACGTGATTCCTGGTTTTTAATCTGGCAGAAATCTTGAACCAAGGGAGGGAATTTAAGGATCGGGGATTTCACATTTCAAATAGAAGTAGTAGCGAGAAGGTATGTCTAAGGCACCACCTGGTATTTGCCAGGGGTAAGAAAGGGAGCTGACACTCCCACGCTGAACTCCCCTGAAAGTAACGGATCTGATGTAACGATATTATTGATATTGGACCAGACGGTAAAGTATAGCCTAATAAGGTGATAAGTATATGAACAAGAGATGCTGCGTCCAATAAAAAACTGTAATACTTTTGTCGTGACGAATTGTCTGCTTATTTGACAATTTTCATTCAAAAATTTTGTTATGTTTTTCTGAAAATTAGCAGTCGTAAACCACTTTCAAAATATAACTGACAGAGTGAATGAGCGTGAACAAAATAAATTTACATCATGGGAAAGAATCCAAGTAGTTCCATATATAGGAGGTAACTCTAGAAAAGGTTGGAACTATAGACCACAGTTATTGAAAGGATTTTTTGATGTCCAACTTTTCAACTTCAGACTGGACTACTGTAATTGAGTACATATCCGACTGCTCTATATGTGCTTATGGGTTTAAGTCTACTTTTGCTTTAGACTAACACAGATGTAGGCATACGGTGTGCAGTGAGGAAAAAACAGAGATCTTTGACATAACTCAGAAAATCAAAACTTCAAGACATTAAATAATCAACGAAGCGAAGAAAATTGGGAAATATGTGAATAATAAAGTTGAAAGTACACGACTTTTATTTTTTAATTCTTGTTTTCGTTAATTTAATAAGTAATATTGTCTGTAGATTTATTAACAAGTAATATTGTCTGTAGATTTATTAACAAGTAATATTGTCTGTAGATTTATTAACAAGTAATATTGTCTGTAGATTTATTGGGAACAAGTAATATTGTCTGTAGATTTATTAACAAGTAATATTGTCTGTAGATTTATTAACAAGTAATATTGTCTGTAGATTTATTAACAAGTAATATTGTCTGTAGATTTATTAACAAGTAATATTGTCTGTAGATTTAGTCGTTAGAACGTTACCACTGACTTTATCCACACAGAAACAGGCCCCTGAAATTGAAATGAAATGAATATTTTACAATGTTAACTAACCCCCGTTGTGTTGAGGAAATGGGTTAGATAGGTTGATTAGCCTTCATTCTTAGATAAAGACCAGAGAACACTGGTTGAAACCCGAACTCAAAAATATGTTAGTAATTGTAATCCATAAGGATTTGTTTTTTTATGGAACATCTTTACTAACCATTTTAAGATTTGATTAGCCTGGCTTTATAATTGATATTCTTAGATAATATGACATATGTAACATCATATCACTCGTTAATATAGGAATTTACGTCTTACTGTTTTGAAATATTGGGTATATTAAATAAAAGGGTGCTACAGAGACCCTGTGTGTTCTACGAGGTAAATATACGAACCTGTATTGTCACATTGGTGTGGGTAAAAGTTACCCTCAGAATCACATCTCGGTGTCCATTTTCCTCTCCAGATTGCCATGGAGATCATAGCTGATATTCTCTTCTTTTCACACTCAGTTCTAGTGGAACCTGTTAGCAAAATATTGAATTACTCTAGGTGTTCAATTTATATGAAAATTTTATCCAAAAAAAAACAATTGGTGCAGCTATGTCTTGGCTACACCATCATTATTATTGTTCTTATTCTTCGTATTGCTTTGAAACTTGACCATGAACTGATGTGAAAAGACATAAATAAAGATTCGAACTACTAATAATCACGGTTGGTTGTATTAGAGAGACCGCGAGACCTACCTACAGAGCGTTTAGTAACATCTTTGGCACAGACTCCTCTTCCAAATGGATTATGGCCGTCTGAACCGAAAATACATTTCAGACCATTGTCACAATCTCCCAAGGGTACACCACCAAATATGGCACGTTCCAACTGACAGATTTCACCTTCGACCTGTAACACCAAGAAAAAGTGTACAGCTTTGCGTCTTAAAGCGTAAATAGAAGACTTAGGGTATTCTGTGAGTGTAGTGTGGTTTATAAACTGTATATTGGTATAAGGTACATGTCTGAACACCATTCGCTTCCTTCACCTGTATCAATGATGTCATAACGTACACCACACCACACTGTGGATGCCGCACTTCGTCTTTTACGTTCTTAACTCGTTTGTAGCCGAGGTTTATTGGCTACCAGCAGGCAACCTTCATTGGCTCATCAATTGACTAATATAAGTAAGGATGTATTCTTTGAACGTACCGCTAACTTCAGATGATTCAACCTACCTTAGCACAGGCATCTGTACATCCACAAAAACCGCCATCTTTAATCACTCCGCCTTTACACTGCGTCGCGTCAAATGCGGCGCCATTACATAAAAATGGCGCGCAGACGATGGCTTGTGTACAAGCAATAGCTGCGAGGAAGATAACAACCGGTAACATCTTTGCCTGTATGTTACAAACCAAAGTGTAATTTCTAATAGAAATATTGATCTTATAGCTATTGCACAGTATAGGTATTGTTTTATCGAGTTGGGAAAAGAACAGGTGCTTGTCCCACTTTTTTGTCAATTAAAAAAACGTCGTATCTTGTATATAATCCGTTTTGGGGTCAGTAACGGTCACTTTTTTAACATGTCGAGATGTGAATTTCAGATCACCAACTTACATACTTTGAAAATTATGGCGTTTTTTCGATTTTGGCCAAATTTGCCTTGGACCCCCAGTTGGTCGATTTTCCAAGTGTTTCCGATTTTGATTTTATGTGGGGTTTTTTAAATCCCCTGGGTCCAATTAAGAGGAAATGTGAATCTATTTTAATTGACATTGTCTTCATTCATTTGATCATTCATTCACTCTAAATGTTATGTACTATCTTTCTATTCGTTATTTAGTACTATCTGTTAATTATGCCTCCATGTTGACTGAAAGAATTTCTCCTTAATCCTAGAATAGATAAGGAATTGACACTAATAAGGATTGATCTGATATACCTAAGGCCTATTGACTACTGAATTATTCCATTTCAAGTTTCCTTTATTGCTGATCGGGAAAGAAATGGCTCTATTATTTTCCTAAACGGCCTTTATCTAAGTTACAGAGAGTCTCCTATCTTGAAGGATCCATGATGGCTTGCGGTTTTCATTGGCCCGTAAGGTGCATAAGAGTAGGACGTAAAACTCCATCCAGTATCGTGTTGTGCAAATGGCTCTATTTAGACCAACGTACTGTGGATTCTTGTTGCAATTGTGATTATAGGGTCTTATTTAATTTATCTCTTATTTATAAGAACAAATTGGGATTCAATTTCCTTGTATTGTCGCTTTGGTTGTTCTTATACGAGTCGACTTTGTACCAGCAATATCTCTGGACAGAAAGGGGGAATATTTATCAAACATTAATAGCCCCACCCCACCTTTTTTAAAAGCAGTATAACACGCCATTACACAACAAGTCGCTGTTAAGGGATGAATCGTGCTCAGTATAGTACAATAGAGGTTTAAACTCGCAAACTAAAACTTTTGTTTCGAGGTCTTGATTAGGGGATGATTTCTCGTCAGTCAGAGAGTCTCCTGATACGGTGGGTTTAATTTGTCTATATCAAGAGTTTTGTTCTTTTAGGGCTATATTATGAAAGAAAGCTACGGCAAATCGATCAAACCTTGAATAAACCCTGTCCCTTTTGTTTGAAATGGTAACTAGGATGTGAGCTGAAATCAGGGGATAAAATAAAATACCTGTGTGTGCAACCAAGGATTCATACTGTATAACGAAGTCGTGGGAAAAAGGACTTCACTGGGAGAGCCTTTTATAATTATAAGGTATGTAGTTTTTACTTAATATTTGTTTTTATTCATTGAAATAGGCACAATTGACCAAG
>JAUJPP010000005.1:6844194-6932394 GCA_030562195.1 Nipponacmea schrenckii | reverse complement strand
AGGTCAAGGGCATTTGATATAATTGTTGTCGATAATAATAGGCATATGTGTGGATAGCTTAGGTCAAAAACACCCTAATCAAAATTCTGTTCCCAACAAGTTTTAGATAAAGAAACAAGGTTTCGAAAAACGTCAAATCGGACAAAAATTAGGTAACTTATTAAAATTTTGCTGAATGTTACCGTTCTGTGATGACACATAAAGGATCACTTCCGGTTTGGATTTTTTATGCCTGATAGTATATATGTATAGCTTTTGTACGGATTTCTTACATACACCGGAAGCTGGGTGACCCAACGCGGTTCTAAAAAACCGGAAGTTCTCACGCAAGAACCGGAAGTGGTAAAAAAAAATTTATGATGCGGTTTTATTTCTATAGGCGACTTCTCTATATTCTGTACTTTTCAAAGCGATCGGATAATTAGCAACAAAGTTATGCAATTATTCAATTATTATTATGCAATTACTAACTACTGATGCGTAAAAATTTTAGTTTTATATATTCATTTTCTATTCCAGTACGTATCTTATCGTATTTTTCAAACCAAATGTCTATCCCATTTCCGAGTTGGGAAGTTATTCCCGAAAAAAAAAAGTCTAATGAAAACAAAGAGTGGCAAATTTCTAATATGCCACTCAATAAAACAAGAGAGGAAACCTGGGGAAAATACTTCAATCTCTTTCAGTATAATAATATCTAGGCAACGTCAAGAAGGCGACGTCGACCAACGTGAATATGGGGACAGCTATTAAATTCAATACTTTGACGGTGACGGCATGGTGAAGTAGTTTCACGTCAGCTTGGTGAAGTTGTTTCACGTCAGCTTGGTGAAGTAAACTTACGTCAATATGGTGAAGTAGTCTCACGTCAGCATGGTGACGTCGCCTGATAACATCGTGGTGACGTCATCGTGGTGACGTCGCCTGAGTGACGTCATCGAGGTGAGGTAGCCTGACGTCATCGTGGTGAGGTAGAGTGACGACATCGTGGTGAGGTAGACTGACGTCATCGTGGTGAGGTAGTCTGACGTCATCGTGGTGAGTCAACCTGACGTCATCTGGTGACGTCCCTGACGTCATCGTGGTGACGTCGCCTGACGTCATCGTGGTGACGTCGCCTGACGTCATCGTGGTGAGGTCGCCTGACGTCATCGTGGTGAGGTCGCCTGACGTCATCGTGGTGAGGTCGCCTGACGTCATCGTGGTGAGGTCGCCTGACGTCATCGTGGTGAGGTCGCCTGACGTCATCGTGGTGGGTCGCCTGACGTCATCGTGTTGACGCGCCTGACGCATCGTGTGAGTACGCCTGACGTCATCGTGGTGAGTAGTCTGACGTCATCGTGGTGAGTAGACTGACGTCATCGTGGTGAGGTAGACTGACGTCATCGTGGTGACGCGCCTGAGCATCGTGGTGACGTCATCGTGGTGAGGTCGCCTGAGTGACGTCATCGAGGTGAGGTAGCCTGACGTCATCGTGGTGAGGTAGACTGACGTCATCGTGGTGAGGTAGACTGACGTCATCGTGGTGAGGTAGCCTGACGTCATCGTGGTGAGGTAGACTGACGTCATCGTGGTGAGGCAGACTCACGTCATCGTAGTGAGGCAGACTCACGTCATCATGGTGAGGTAGACTCACGTTATCACTGTGACGTCGACTCACGTCATCGTGGTGAGGTAGACTCGCGTCATCACTGTGACGTCGACTCACGTCATCATGGTGAGGTAAACTCACGTCATCATCGTGAAGTAAACTCACGTCATCATCGTGAAGTAAACTCACGTCATCATTGTGAAGTAAACTCACGTCACCATCGTGAAGTAAACTCACGTCATCATCGTGAAGTAAACTTACGTCATCATCGTGAAGTAAACTCTCGTCATCATTGTGAATTAAACTAAAGTCATCATTGTGAAGTAAATAAGACGTCGTCGAATAACATCAATAAGGCGGCGTCGAGTCTAATGAACATGGGCTAAAGAAGGGTACTCAATGCATTTGGTTTTTAGGAATTCATTTATGCAATAATTTGAATCTGTGGAGATGGGGGAGAGTGAGTGGGGGGGGGGGGGCATTGGGGCTTTGCTTTTCTCCATGGGTATATGCCTGCCTCCACGTCTGCTTTTACGAGACGGGCGACACAACGCTTAAGCCTCCATTGCTGACCAACTAAATAGGGGTATTTTTATTCACTCTTATATACCGGTAACCATCACTGATCGTAACAACAGGAACCATTGTTGTTGAATTCTATCCTGAAAAACAAAAGCTAAATATTAACAACTTTAAAATAATCCGTCCTTAGAGTTTTGAGTGGTTGAACAGAAACCAGTTACTATTGGTAACTATTCATTATCCAACAGAAGGTACTGGAACAGGTTTAAATATACTACTAGTACATCGTTTGATAATGAAAAGATGATGCTGAAGTGAATGTTTTGGGTCGTGGTGTTTTTGTGGATCATTTTGTTGGGCCCCTGTAGGGACCACATTATTGTTCAGGGGGCTCCCAGGTGATTCCTTCCCTCAAACACTCAATCTGCATCAATGCTGCAATTTCAGGAATTCGGAAGATCTTGAGACAAATTCTGTTCTGTAAAGATCGAAGTTCTTCAGCCAGAACCACAAATGTAAAAGCTTCTGCAAAATGAAAGATACAGTTGTCTATACTACGAATCAAAGGCTAACTTATATTATTCATCCATTAACTATACCTCCTTCAGTCTGTCTATCCATGAATGAATGAAGTAAGAAGTTAAAAATAAGAAAGAAGGAGAGTATCTTTACACTAGAACAAGTTGTGACAGACCAGGATCAGTCCTTAGATGTTCTTTCATACAACAATGATAAAGATAAATCCTGGATACCAATATATTTACTTTGTCTTGTAGAAAAAAGTTAATTTGAATTTCAAAATGAGAGTTTTCTATAACTGAGACAGGATTTCTTTCAGAAATAAACATCTATACACCAGATAGTCAAGTGTAGTGACTAATCTAAAATTTCAGAAAGCAAAAGGACACTGTTCTATCTTTAGTTTAGTGTATCAAACAGCTGTTCAGGTTGACAAAACAAACCAGAAACTACCCAAAATTTTTTAATGTGTAACCAATTCTGTGAGAAGGGAAGACATTCAAGATGTAATCCATGTTTTAAATTCAAGTCTATTCAAGACAAGATCTTCCTAAAACAACATGGCGAGTGGAATTTTCATTTTCGGACACGAATAAAGAGGGATAAATGTCAACTGGGGGTTTGAAGCAGCTCAACTTTCAGGACAGCGTCCAAGGTAGGAGAACCTTAAGGGAGGCGTGCAGCTTTCAGGATCAAGTCCTGGGTAGTAGAACCCATTGCTAACCAGCAATATATGATGTTGCTTACTTCAAAAAGTCAAGGCCAGGTGGTCTTATCGACCATCCTAGTTATCAAGACCCGGAGCTAGTTGACTTAGCTCCTATGCCTCTTTGGGCTGTATTTGTTATTATGATCCTTATAGACTGCCCTAGATATCGTAGACTAAGACCAAGTCCACACACCTGACTGGTTTAATCTCTACCAGAATCTACTTTCTTCCCTTCACTGATCAATGATCAAAAATAAAGATTTGGTTACACTTTCAATGGATGTTCATATCAAGAACAAAATTCCATAAGCCAATATCACGTTTCTATTTTCAGCCATTGATAATCTATATAAAAGAACAGGACAATGAACAATGCTTTCTGTAAGGAGCCAAACGTCAAATACATCTCAAACCATCCAGTTCTAAACGTAAAAATCTAAGAAAAATTAAGCTCAACTATATAAAACCCCATTTTAAAATTCAAACGAACTTAAATCTTCAAGACAAAGTAAATAGATTGATATCAAGGATTTATCTTTATCATTATTATATGTTGGAAATCGAAGGAAAGACTCTGGTATATCTCAAATCATTCTATTGTTAATAACACTCTTCTTTTCCATTTCCTACTTCTTATTTCATTCATCCACTGGATAGACAGACAGAAATTGAAATAGATAGATAAATGAATAATCATTATATAGCCATTTGATTTGCCCTACCATGAACAGATATTCCAATAATGGAGTTTGTAGCTTGGCAAGTTTTAGCCATTCTGTAGACAGTAGATCTATCTTCAGGATTACTGACTCTACTAATGTTGAACACGATTATAACAGAACAGACTTTTGCTGAAGTATCTGCTTCAAAAGCACTACCTAAAGTCTTAGATTGCCTTAGAATTCATTATTTTCTTTAAAAAGAGTTAAGAAAAGATACAAAGCCTAGCTGAATGTGATCGTAAGGAATTAGGAACTGTACCCAATACATCAAACTTTCTCTCAACTCCAACGACCGATTTCACCTTCCCTGTAACAAACCAAAGTAAGAATTCACCCATTTTCATACATTTTTATATAACAGAATTATCGGTAATGTAGACATGACCGTTAAAATATATATGTTCATTACGTTACTACAACTGTTGGCATTACTCTTATAAGACAATATGCACGTGCATGGTCTATTTCTTCAAACCACTCAGTTTGTAATAGTTTATCCATCTTTAAACTGAAAATTTGACACTTTTTTGGTTACATTCTCTCTTTTTGCAAAGAAATTTAAATATTTGGGGTTAGAATCCTCGTTTTGTACAAATATACACATCTTTACTTACATTTAAAAATCTCTTCTTCTTGAATTTCCCAAACATGGCGCCTTTTTCGTAGTTTGACAACAGCGCCCCCAATTCAACTAACTGTAAGGGAGGTAATTCACCTGAAATAATCAGACACTTGTTAATTTCTAATATTGAAATCAGGGATATGTTATATTCAATAGTAGAGTTCAACATCCTATTTGGACCAGAGGACTGGTAAAAACTTCATCAGATAACGTTATAAGCAGCCGAAAAAGCCATCTGGTGCCGGATTTCATTTAAAAGAGTGTACGAACTTAAAAGAAGAAAACTTTTGGCATAAATAATATTTATTTACATAAAAATAGTATAAAATTAATATAATTAATAACTAAATGAAGTAAAAAAGATATAAATTGTTTGTATAATCGTACGAGGTTGTTGGGGTTGTATTTTACCGGTCCTGGGTGTTTCAAGCGATCCTCAACCCTACAAGGAAGTTTGAGGATCCCACGGCTACAAAAAAGTTGGGATTTTTTAAGTATGAAAGTTTTGTATCACAGATATGCTTGTAGTCGGATGACATACTGGGTAAACAGTGTAGGGAAAAGGCCATTTTATTTTACGAAAATCGAAATGCTTCAAGACCTAGGTCCTCACCCAATCTTTGCCTAAACACTGCTTCCCGTACGGGAACGAGGTGTGTCTAATGATTTGTTCTATGCAACACTATAAGTTCTTAAAATATATCGACCACTCTCCTGAGAATGATTTCAATCAGTAAACGTTGGTTCCAGTCTCAAGTAAACGATTAGGATGAGAAACAGATAGAGATCTTGCGCTTGTGGACTCCTTGGATGTTCTATCCTCTGAAAGTAACAGATTTGCGGGCATGTTTGTTGTAGTTAACTGGCTTGGCATCTTTGGGAGGTGATGGTTGTTTCGTATCTTGCTGCTTGGCGTTCTGCTGCTTCGAACTTTGCTGCTTAGCGTTCTGTTGCTTTGTATTTTGCTGCGGCTTGCCATCGTACCTACCAGGGTCCGGACCGCCGGAAGATGGGTACGATTTAAACATGCGACTATTAGAATTCGTTACAGGTTTGGCTCTAGATTGGGAAGGTAGTGGGCGAGAGTTGGCTTTGGGAGTTCCGGTAGATGTAGCTGCCTTCCTCATGCTGCCGCGTCGCGACCCCGCTGACCTTTCCAAGGGAGAAGACTCTACCTCCACGGACCTGGAGCGTTTTGTGTGGTTGACACTTGCATTACGGTATTCTCTGCTGCGTGGATCTTTTTGTTCGTATCTGCCTAATGCAAGTCGTTTCGCTTCAGATTTCAGAGACTGGTTCTCGGTTTGAAATCTCGCCTTCTCTTCATACAATCGTCGCTTCTGCTCCTTCAGATTTTGGTTTTCAGCTTCCAGTCTCTGGTTTTTGACCAGGACGGCTCGCTTTTCGTTTTCTTGACGCCGAACCTCAGTTTGTAGACGACTCTTCTCGTCAAGAAGACGTTTCTTGTCGCCTCTAAGTCTACCTGTCTCGCCGGCAGACGATCGTCTGGACTCGTTTTTGAATTTCATGTTAGAATTAGTCAACCTCTGGACGTCACGAGTTAACTTAGCGTTGATTTCTTCCAGACGTTTGTTTCTCGTCTGGTGAAACATGGCCTCGTCTTCAAGTTTCTCTTGCTGATTCAATATCCTTAAATGGTCTTCTTCGATACGTCTGCGTTCGTTGGTCAAATTGCGCTTGTCGATGTTCAAGTCATGGCAACTAGACTCAAGTGTCAGGACCTCTTCTCGAAGCTTCCGGTTCTCGAACTCTAAATTGTTGTTCTGACTTTCAAGTTCTGATAATGTCTGTCCCTTCTCGTTCCTCTCTCGTAAAATCTCGTCTCGTTCCAGGCGATACTGTTCCTGTTGCTCTTCTAAGATTCCGATCTGAGTTTTGACTTCTTCTATTTTCTGGTGGAGTAGTGCCGGAAGTGAGCGGGGGGAGGCCGAGACGGTGTCAACTTCCATCGACTGGTAGCAATTTTCAATAGCTTGTAGTTCATTCAACATCTGTTCCATACGATCCGCCAGGACTTGGTTTTCTGCTTGTGACAGATCCGTTTTAGCCCTAGGTCCATGCAGTAACGGATCGATCTTTTCGTTGACGAGATCTCGGAGTCGGTGGTTCAGTTCGTTGAGATTAGCCGCTGCCTCGTGATCTGGAATGTCAACCCTGAGGGTTCGATCCCTCAATTCATCTTCAATGACGTCACTCACGTTTTCTATAACTAAATCTCGTTGTCGGTCCGAGATTCTCGTCTGCATTAAGGCCATCGTAACTTTTCGTTTGATTCCTGAAACGATAAGAAAGGCATTAGATAAGGGATAATATTCGTCTGTAACTCATGGTAGACATATGGAGTCAATTGGAGACGTTCCTTTTAGCTAGGAAATTATGTCAAACCAACATCTCAAAGCACCTTTTTTTGTTTCTTACTTCAAGACCTTTGCCAGCACTTATTTGAGCAAGTCCATCTTGAACCCTAGCCATAATATATTTAACCGTACCTTTCCCAGCTCTTGTTAGCCTATCCTCCTCTTCGTGCACTCCCTGTTCGATTCTAAACGCCAACCATCTATAGTCCGGTTTCAAGGCTATAACCAGAGCATCGAATGCGTCATCGTTTTTTGTGGGCAGGATTTCCAGCATCGTCCTCATTTTCTTCTTGTTTCCACCGGCACTCTGTAATAAATAACAAAAAATAGGGTCACTTTCAGGATGGGGGTCCTTGGGGAGAGGAAAGGGTGGCCCATACGATGATTTGATTGACGAAAAAGTCTGTTATTTGACTGGAAATGCTTAAGCTTAAAGGCTACTATACGGGAAGGGAGGGGGTGTATTTGGGGTGGTTCTCACCTGAATGGATCGTTTCTCATCCTCTGTGAAGATTGGTTCCATTTGGTACCATATTTTATCAAAGACTACACTATCTTCCATAGCCATCGAATAATTCAGCAACGTAGCTTGGCGTCGCTGATCCATTTTGATCTGTTTTTTCTATCAACTTCTATATCTTTCTCGAATTCTATTCTCGAAGTTTATATCCTAAGGTGCCCTATCCGGAATATCTATGTTTATTTATATAATTATAAATTGCGAACGTCCTTTTATCCTTCAACACGTTCTTAGAATGGTTCCTCGACACTTAGGATAACAATATCCCAAATTAAGAAACGTGTTTCTAATATTATCCTCGACACAAGATAACAAAATCAGAAATTAAGAAACGTGCACTAAGATAACCTGTCCCAAGTTTCCTTTAATATCCAAGGTTTTAATATCAATTACACTTCCTTGTTTTTTATTTCACTTCCTAAAATCAATTCACAAATTTCCATCGTATATTTCAAATCATATCAAGAATTTCTCTACTCATTGTTTATATGGAAACCGATTTACTCCAAATATCGTCAGTTTCGTTGAAATGTCAATTAAATTTTAAAAACAAGTTTCTACTTTTGGTGTTATTTATCCAACATTTCAATAATCTATCAATTCCACATCATTCTGCCGATACATTTCCCCAAATTTCACATTTTAATCCACAAAAATGTTTTCGTCCGTCCATATCTTTGTCGCGTTGATCAGACGGTTGTTAATGGTAACGTAGAAACGAATTTAGTCATTTCCAGAAGAGTCAAAATGTCCACAGGATCGCCGGAAAACTTTTATATCGAAATATTGGTTTAAATTTGATAAATAAATTAAATAAATTTTAATAAATCCATCCAAAATTAAAAGGTATATTTAAAATTTCTCTAATATGCTAAGTGTTTGTTTCTAAGGGTGATAAAAAGGCCGAATAAAGAAAGGTAAAAAATGAATAAATTGTTGAACAATGTGATATTTGTAAAGACCAAGTGGTACATTCACACTTGAAAGGGGTAAAGGACTGAATAGATTTGTCTGTAAACGTTCGTACATTATTAAAGTGGCCACTACTAGGTTATGCTGTTATTAAACTCCGTCTTATACCTTGACTGTAATAGTCACATTGCTTGTATTTACACAATGTCAAGATATTACCAACTTCATCCTTCATACATTGATTTATAAACGGTACTGTCACAATGCCCAGCACAGGTCTCTACATGATCACGTATTGCCTGCTTTATACAATACAAATCCTTGTTTCTAAAACTAAGGGTAGATCCCTTTAACCAGTTCCTTATCAAATAGAACTATAGCGTAAAATGAACGTACATTGTTACCTCGTGTCATTATAAGTCGCCTAGTGAACCATTTCTTTTCAATATACTGACTTAAAGATTAGACTTGAATACTATTCGTTTCTTTTTATGTCATGGTTTCTTGTAAGGCCATAAACAACGCCAGGGTTTAACAGTCGTGATTTTACGTGCGATTGATTCCTATAAATCAACATTGCGCTACTTACAAGCATTAAGTTGCTATTGTTGATATAGGGGCCCACATAAGCAGGAAAAACGACTTGGAGTTCAACGTCCTATACTGATAAGGACAGGTTTTAAGCTAATGTAGGCTGACAACTCTATGCAGTGTGCGATGAAGGCAAAGTCGTTCTTAAGATATAAACTTATGAACATGTCGTGTGCAATGGCGGAAAATAATTAAAGCATGAATATTAATCAGGGCCTACACTTTGACTTCACTTCTCTTTAACTTTGAAAAGAAAGATATTCATTGAACAGATATCAATAAGTCGATTTCTGTATTGGTTTTGTTAATTGTTGATCAAATATTTAACTATAGGGAGTGGGCAATTGTTTATTTAATTTTACGGGAGAGAACTCTTGATTAAAATGTCAAGACTAAGACTACAGATAATTAATCAAGTAGTCGGTTTCAATTTTGGACAATCAAAATGTGTTTATTTCACAATAAGGGGCTTAAAATATGTAAATAAATTAGTTTCGTTCTCTGAAATTTTATGTGCTCCAGTTTTGTACGAAACAAGGGGAGATAACTCTAACGTTTTTGTAAACAAAAAAAAAAAACACTAAAAATACTTGTCATTCCAAGAAAATCGATAAAATTAAAGTAATCAGACATCAATGACAGAAATATATAATAAATCCTTTAGGGAATTGTAGTCCTAGACTTATTGATATGTTAGGAACTTCCAATGACCATGTTATACTAGAGGAAAATAGCGACGAAATGCCTTCCTCAAGTCGGAATTTCGTGGGATCTGGATTTGGGACCATTAAACTCGTGTCAACCATAGTTTTGGCACTGTTAATTCAGTTCTGGAAACTCTGTACCACAGCTGCTCTGGTTGTTTTTTTAATATTTTGGTTCCAAGGTGGAATTGTAGCTTCTATAGTGTTTTTCTTAGCAATAATTGGTAAGTCTGAACCCTGTCATTATAACTACTGTTATAGGCTTGATACCTTGATTTCTTTACCGTTTAAATCAATTTGTTACCCATCTTGAATGACTAATGTCAACAATGACATTCTGTCAGCTGGGCATCCTGGCATCCCTTCCAGAGAGTCCACAATCCTAAAAATATTTTTTGCTTAGTCTAAATATTTCTATAAAATCTTAAACAATTTCATGAAACATTGTCTTATTTGTCTAGATATATTAACGACCTCAAATCATGCACTGTTTTATTTTTTCAGGTTTATTTTATTATGTCCAGGATATGTTACTATATCACCCCAACCAACCGCCCATGTCACGACTTTACGTCGAACTTCCCTCCACACTAGGTCTTCCATTTGAAAATCATTTTATACGCACGCAGGACGGTGTCATGATCAATGTTGTATATATACCACGATTACATCCAGGGGCAGCAACTCTTGTATTCTTTCATGGTAATGCAGGCAATATAGGCAACAGGTTAGTACACGATTAATTCTTTACTTGTTCGTTTATCAAAACAAATCAGAGCATTTAAGATTCAGATTACTAAATACCTTCGATTTATATAATCTAACTTTAAAGAAACCTAACATTTATGTAACCTAACCTTATAAACCTAACCTTAATGTAACCTAACCTTAATATAAACCTAACCTATGTAACCTTAATGTAACAATATTGTACCTAAGGAAGATGTTTGATTTCAGATTGCTAAATGCGTATAGTTTATATAATGCCTGTGGGTTTAATATATTAATGGTGGAGTATAGAGGGTATGGTAAAAGTCAGGGGACACCTTCCGAACAGGGTGAGTACGTATATTATAGTATACTTACTACAAATATATCATAAAGTCATAGAGAATACAGATATATAGAGGATCTAGAGAATAGACAGGTGCTATATAAATAGACTAAATATTAATATTAACTGCCATTTAGTTACAATGGGTCGTTAGAGGGCTATAATTGGCTGTAGTTACTTGTATACACTCCAATCAAATAGCTTCATTCTGTTTTACCTGTCTAGATTAATAATTAGGTACAGAAGACTAGGATGTAAAACTCCATTTATTTTGTGTTTATTGGGTTATTGCAGAATGGAATTTATTGCAGTTATTAAAGCTACCACATACATCCCTTTTCATTATATTATTAATTTTTATTTCAGGTTTTTATCTAGACAGTCAAGCTGCCATGGACTTTCTTATTAAACGCCCAGAAATAAATAAATCTAAAATAATTGTGTTTGGACGTTCGTTAGGGGGTGCAGTAGCCGCCCAGTTATTGACCGAGCCGTATTATTCACAGTATATATGTGCCTTAATTTTAGAAAATACTTTTACATCTATACAATCTATTGGTGGTGTGATATTTAAACTAGACTTATTGAAATATATTCCTCAACTTCTTATTAAAAATAAGGTCAGTATTTTACACTTATTTAAATCAAATACTTGAAAACTTTGTTATGTTAACCATTTTTCTTTAAAATTAAGTGCTCACGAATCTTGATAGACAAATAATTGGCTAAGGAAGTTTTTATTTCCCTCATTGCACACTGTTCCCTGTCTTCATTTACTTACTCAGGTTCATAAAGTATAGATGTAAAGTTCAGTATTATTTTTATTTTCAGTTTGCGACGAGTAAAAAGATATCGTCAATACGTCACCCGACATTGTTTATATCCGGGTTAGCTGATAATTTAGTACCGTCCAGAATGATGGAGGAACTTTATCAGGTGGGTGATTCAACCCGGTGATTCAACCCGGTGATGTACAATCCAATCAATTCACTGCATTCTGTGGTACAAAAACAGTGGCTATTGTAGTCAAGGTATAAGATGAAGTTTGTAATAACTTGACATTGTGAAGATGTATAAGATGATGTTTGTAATAGCTTGACATTGTGAAGATGTATAAGATGAAGTTTGTAATAGCTTGACATTGTGAAGATGTATAAGATGAAGTTTGTAATAGCTTGACATTGTAAAGATGTATAAGATGAAGTTTGTAATAGCTTGACATTGTGAAGATGTATAAGATGAAGTTTGTAATAGCTTGACATTGTGAAGATGTATAAGATGAAGTTTGTAATAGCTTGACATTGTGAAGATGTATAAGATGAAGTTTGTAATAGCTTGACATTGTGAAGATGTATAAGATGAAGTTTGTAATAGCTTGACATTGTGAAGATGTATAAGATGAAGTTTGTAATAGCTTGACATTGTGAAGATGTATAAGATGAAGTTTGTAATAGCTTGACATTGTGAAGATGTATAAGATGAAGTTTGTAATAGCTTGACATTGTGAAGATGTATAAGATGAAGTTTGTAATAACTTGACATTGTAAAGATGTTGTACAAAAGTATTGGCTATTGCAGTCAAGGTATTTCTAAAAATCTAGTTTCACTTTCTACTTCTGATTTTTAATTTGTATGCGACTAGTTTGAAATTTGATGCGTAAATTCCAACACCCTATCTGACCTAGCTACAGTCCATTATTAAGTAAAGTTATATTTTTTTCTAGTTATCTGGTAGTAGTTATAAAAGAATGGTACCAATCCATGGTGGATCCCATAACGACACATGGATGAGTCCCGGATATTTTGAATCTATAGCTAATTTCGTCCATGAGGTATGTATCACCTGTAGAATCTTGTTTATACAGTCCAGAACTACTGGTCTAATATAAAGGGATGTTAAAAGGTTTATGTGTTTTTACAACGTTCCAAATTTCAATAAGAATTGTGAACGCTCCAGATCAAAAGGTGTTTACTCAGATTAAGAGTATCTCCAGTTTTGCTTCTTATATTATATCCCAGTTCATCCTTGTGAACTCTCCAAGTTTCTTTTACAGGTAACCAGTCAAAGTAAGAACACAACAGGAAGAGAGGTGGAGGTGAATTTTACAGGCTCTACAGTACATAATGTTTGATGGCACCATGTAACACACACCGCACAATCTTTCAACTATCAGACCAGGTATAGAAATAAAATGAATGGAGTTCTACATCCTATTCTTCTGCACCTGAATGCGTTAAAGAATATAGGCTTGTAGTGTGCAATGAGGGACAGTGAAATTAGCCTAATCTTGGTTTGTACTGTCAAGCAATCTTTATATGCAAGGGCAAATTGGGATGGGGCAAAGTGGGTAGGGAAGATTCCAGGGCAAATTGGGAAGGGGTGAAGTCTGCATAAAGACAATATTTAGCACATCCTAGCACATGGGGCATGGTTAACAGAACACTTGATTACTGCTCAAATTATAAACAGACCTTTGCTTTATCTCTAGGATCAATCAATCATGCTTAGATAAGATGCCTGACACCCTTACCTCTAGTTTGAAATTCTGGTAGTTCTGAAGTAGGATTTTGACAACCATTCGTTCAAACTTTAAATTATATTAAAGGCAGGCTCCTTCTTTCTTTATTCAATATTTAATTTCTAATCTGTAAAACATAGAAGCACTGTATTAAACAAAACACTGTAAAAATGGACAGCCTGTAGAAGAGAGGTCTGTACAGGTATAGGGTCTGTTAAAATGCAAGGTCTGGTTAGATTTGGCAAGAGCTATTGCTATAGAATTTATACCTAATTTAAGTATAAATGTGAAGGAGAAGTTTAAAGCCTAAATAGCAGAGCTACAGAGCTAACAAATTGATTCAGTCTTTTATTTCTCTTTTTCTATTATATAATTCTCAATTTAGCCACCAGTTATTGACTTTATGTTATAGAGATTTTTAATTCTATTTATAAATTATGTAAGAAAGAAATAAATTATTATTATTATTAATTTTATTAATTTAATTTGATTATTGATGTCCCCACCCCACCCTTCGCTACCCCACCATCCCTTTTACATGTCTGTTTGATTCTGACACCAGTGAGCTAGATTAATCTCTATTCTCCATACTGCCAGTCCTGTTAATGGATTATATATCCAAAACATGCATCAACAAAACATGAACAAAACTACCTTCAATGCAGTAGAGTAGACCAGACTAGTCTAGATGGGTTTGTTTTTTGCCCAAAATTAAAATGCACCTATAAAGGCTTATAAAGTTGGGAAGATAAAGCCAAGGTGTAAATACTTGAGCTGGAAATGTGGACAGAAAATGACTACCCTAGTACATAATGAGGCATCGAATCCCTTTTTAAATACTAGGGAAAGATAACTCTGTAATTGATTTAGTTGTTGTCTGATTTTATTATGTTTATTCCATGTCCTCTCTTTACACTAGAAATATTACTCTCAAACGAAGAATTCTATTTTCTACCTTTTCATAGATAAAAAATCCTTTACTGAATCGAATTCAAAAGATTTGAATATAAATAAAACCAATAAACACGTTTGAAATCATATTTCGTGATGAAATGCAAAAAAACAACATCCAAATCCGCCATTTGTAAAATCCATCATGGCGTCAGATGAATAAAAGAAATATTAATGTTATAAATTTTGAGGATTTTTTCAAGATTTTGGGGACATACGAGTTTGAAAATATACAGATATGGAGGGTAAGTATTGCCTTTGAACGTTGGCCTATTTCTAGTGCAAGTTTGGGCGTAGATTTATTGAATTTTTCATGTGAACAATTGAGTGGGCGAACCGATTTGAGATGATGAGTGGGTGGGTGTAGCTCACAGTGACTGACGCTTGACTACTTATTATGTAGTTGTTATTTATTTAAAGCAGATTGCGAGCTTCAAACGTGTGACCGACCTTGTCAATTGCATCTTTTACAACAGACAAGAGTCGGTATCTTTGGAAAAAAATAAAGACACCAGTTTAAATTATTTCAACTATAGTGACCAGGTTGACTTTTTGTCTTGAAAGTATGTTATTGATCTTATTGCAGCTAGGTTTAAAAAATTTTAAATATTTTGGATGAATTTGTGGTTATCTTCAGTTAAGATGTTTGTTTGTATTTTTTAGGTGATGTAGAAGCAGACAGTTATCATTCTTGTGACGTCTGTGACCAAGTTTTCCCAGATTACAATGAGTTAGTTCGACACGCTCAAATTCACACAGCCGAACAAAGTTACACCCCTTATGATGCCTTCAGTCAACAATCCTTTATTCCACCACCAAATTACCAGCAAAACTATCAAAATTATCCCCAATCTTTGTCTAATCAGCCATTATTCTCTAAGCTGGAACAATTCCCAGAACCTGGAAGTGTTTCTCGAGACATCAGAGTAGATGAACATCTTGGAGTTCCCACCATTAAATCTAGCGAATGCTTCACAGAAACTTATAACACAACTCATCAGAGCACCGAAGGATCACAAGAAAGAATAGCGCCAGCAGAAAGACACAGTCCTAGTCCAAGACATGACATAGTTCAAGATCAAAGACTTCAGGATCAAGTGCAGCCAGTTCCGAAAGTTGAAGCGACTTCAGATAAGACTCAAAACCAAATTCCAGAACCTGAATATAGAATGGATGGGGAGGGAAGTATAAGCTTACCAACTGAAAATAAAAGGGAGGCGACTGAAGAATCTTCCGTGAACATCACACACGATCTAGAGAAGAAAATCAAAGAAGAAGAAGATTCCAATTCTGATACGGACGTAGATTATTATGATCCAGATGAGAAGCATTCGGAGCCACGCGTTGTTATCGAACGAGATGATGTCGACAGTAGCGTAATCGGTCAAAAACTGGACGTAGAGATGCCTCTGAGATCTGAAAAGATGGAAGTGGAGGGGGTGCCGGACGCTTCAGATGAAGGTTTTGAAGATAGTGATGTAGACAGTGAGTTGAAAGTCAAGTTTACTGATCCAACTAAAAGTAAGAGATATCAGAAGAACCAAAAGGTTTACAGGTGTAATGTTTGTCCTAAAACTTACACCTTAAAGAGCAGTGTGACACGTCACATGAAAACACACGAAGGGGAGTTTATTTGTAGCGTTTGTGGAGATACCTTCGATGATAATAATAGCTTAGTCAAACACAAGAAATCACATAATGAGGAGTTCTTCTTGTGTAGGTGCTCCAAGAAATTTAAAGACAAATCTGCCATGGTAAAACATCTGAGTATATGTGGAGCTGGTGATAGGATTGGCTCGGATGATGGAGAAACCAAGAAAAAATCAAGTAAAAAATCAGAAAAGAAATTGGAGGAAAGATATTCAGATAGTGTACCTGAAGAAAGTCCATCAGAAGATGATTCAATGAAAATGGATGTGGATGATGCGTCTTTTGAGATTCCAGAAATAGCTGGTCTGAAGAAGAAGAAAACTATCACCCCGAAAGCAAAGCCTGTGGAGGAGACCAAAACAATTGAAGGGGAAGAGGGAACATCGTCTAAAAAGGAAACAACAGATAAATCATTTATTTGTGAAGAATGTGGAAAATTGTTTACTTTGAAAAGCAGTCTCAAAAGACACATGAACAAACATGCCTTGGTTGGAAAATGTTACCAGTGTAGTGAATGTGGGAAGACATTTTCCATCAAATGCAGCCTTAGAAGACATTTTCAAAACAAGCATGTTCCTAAACCAGTCAAAGAGGCGAAAGAAGAAGATACAACAGACTTAGAAGGCGGTGAACCATTTTATGATAAAACTCAGAATAATCCTAAATTAGACTTCTGTCTGATTCCCACCACCCCTAAAAAAGAGAAACCATTTAAATGCTTCATTTGTGGCAACACGTTCGGTCATAGCAGTAGTTTACAAAGACATCTGAAAACTCATGCCGAGCTTGGAGAAGGGTCAGAAGAAAAGGTCATTCAATGTGAGATTTGTAGCGAGACCTTTAACCAGTTTTTCAATCTTCAAAAACACATCATGGAACATACTGGGGAGAAGCCATTTAAATGCACATACTGTGAGAAATCGTTCTTTGAAAATGGCCACCTTACTCAACATATTCGCACCCACACTGGAGAGAAACCTTATCAATGTGAGTTTTGTTCTAAGTCATTCAGCCAAGGAAGCAGTCTACGAATCCATATGAAACTTCACACCACCACAGTCGACGATCGTCAATATACTTGTATGATTTGCAGTAAGAATTTCAGCAACTTTGGCAACCTACAGCGCCATATTGTCAAACATTCTGGCCTGAGACCTCATCAATGTGACATCTGTGACAAGACATTCATGGAGAAGTGCCACTTGGAAAATCACAGAGTCCTTCACACTGGTGAAAAAAACCACATCTGTCAATACTGCAGTAAAGCGTTTTCACACTGCGGAAACCTTCGACAACACATTCGAACACACACTGGAGAAAAACCACACATTTGTGAAGTGTGCAACAAGGCTTTCGGTGAAAACAGTAAACTAAAAGAACATTTTAAAATCCACACTGGGGAAAAAAACTTTCATTGTGAGGTTTGTGATAAGTCTTTTGGACAGAATGGTGGATTGCGACGTCATATGAGACAGCATACAGGAGAAAAGCCGTATGAATGCAATGAATGTGATAAAATATACGCTCATTCCCATTCTCTAGCTAAACATAAAGCGCATTATCATACTAATGTGGAAGTTCTTATTCAGTAAAATTACTGGAATTGAAAAATTGCTTAAAAACAGTGACAGGAAGCAGATTGGTCTTAGGTTAAGTGATCATTTCTTGACAATGTCAGACTCTTATACCATAACTACAATATTCACTGTTCTTGTATCATCATTGAAGTTTGTAAATGCAGTGATTTGATTGGATTGTAGGTGAGCGAATACAGCCAATGAGAGACCTTGAGACATAAGATATATTTTAAGGACAGTTATCAAAACTTAATTTTATAATTTAAATGCATAATGACATAACAGGAGCTGATAAGGCCTACATGAAGAAATTTTCATTGTGTATATTAGTCTAAATGAGAGATAGTCAATTAATATAATTTAAATATTAATTAGTAGCTAATTATAGACCTCAATTCTTCTTGATAAGTGTAGATGTTTTGTTTTAGATATATTGTAAAAATTACATAAATAACTGATCAACACTGGAAGTTATTCTATGCTTGGGTTTATCAAGTCAGAAAGCTTATATAATGTATGTTATATTTATAAGTCTATATTAGCAGTGAGAATGTGTTTGTTATATTTGTAAGAGATATAGAAGAAAGAAGGTTAAATTAAGAGAGATAGTGATTTACAACTTTATAGAGTAAAGTGTTTTTTATTTATAGTGCAATTTCTTGTTAGTGATTTACATTGTTGTATGTTGTTTGTAGTTGATATATTTCTTTATGGATATCTGCAATATATGAATTGGTAAGCCATTGTGAAACTTCAGTGTCTAAAAGATTTTTAACTGATAAATATTTAAGTATATACTGGGAATATTTGTGAAGCCCAACATGATCGAAATTTCCTAAATATTTAGTTCAGAATGATATTGATATATTATATAAATTGTGTATATATTAGATGTAGATGTATATGTGAAAATGTATTATTATACTTAACAGTTGTTTTCTTATTTATAGTGGGGGTTAAACTGTTATCTTAATATTATATTACTTATTGATGCAGAGTCAGGACTGGCAAGCCTGCGCAAATTCCACATTCCTTGACTCCCTATGTAGAGTTCTCTTTATTCAAATGAGTAACAAGCCATTTTTGATGAAAATTAAGCTGCTTCGAGACGTAGTTAACGAGAATGACCTACCAGAAAACAGACAAAAGTTGGTTGCAAACCATTCTTGCGACTAGGTACCATTCTTCTGCTTTTCCATTTTTATGGTTTTTGCTGCAGATCTAAAGACAAAACCAAAAGCAAAGATTATAAAAACCCTTTAAAGATCTTGCCCACAAATACATATCTATCAAATAACAGACCTGTACTAACTTATTGAATACAAACATGTACAACTCTCATCAAGCCATATTAATTGGGTATATATACGGCTGTTAAGTAGGATATTGTCTCTTAAACACAATTCAGATACTTAAATAAAGGAATAATATCTTCATGCAGTTAGACAGAAATTAAATGGTGTCTGTAGTAATTAAATGTAGTTACCTCCCATTAACTGTAAAAATGACTAAAGGTTCAGTCCTCCACTGAGTACTTGATAAGTTATTTATCAACAGCAACTCAATATTAAAGAGAGGAGCTCATCATTACCTCGGGTGTCATTTTTAGATTACCTAGCTGGACACGACTGGCATATAGTACATCCCTGAGACCCACCCATAGTCCTATACGGGCCTAATTTGAGCTCCCTCCATATGAACATAAATTAACTCCCTAGCCCCGTTTATTGTTCTCATAGGATCATAAAGAGGGCAATTCCATGACAAGACTTGCACCAATATTGAAGCTAGAGTGGGTCTGTATTTGACCACAGGTCAATCTCAAAGTGTTTAATTATAATATATTTTATTATATAAAGTCCATACAAGATAAATATGATATACATGAATACACAAAGAGAAAAGGTTGGACAATAAAACACGCTATGTCTATGTATATTGAGGATAGAATAATAAACAGCTTAAAAGATATAAGCTTAACCGGATTGAATCTGCAATTGTAACTAACTAGAAATATAATACACCTTTAACACCATCATCTTCTGATAGTCATAGATATTTTTATTTGACATTAAAAACAAAACATATAACAGAAAGGACCAGGGAAGGTTTGTTTGAAATCATGATGGTAATCACAAAAGATATATTTATAAACGGTGCTTTCAATTCCCCCAAAAATTTGGAGAAGCATGTCCACATGATTAAATAACTGCTTCATGTGTTAGATTTAATTTTTAAAGTATATTGGAATGTGATACAACTTACATTGTTCTTATAAGACTAGAAATTCCGGTCAAATACTACTAAACACCCCTTGACCTTTTATTGAACTCTCCCACAAATGCATATAACTAACAGTGTGGTATACTACTATTATAACTAGGAAGAGTTGACTATTATAATAAAGGGGTGTTTTAGGGACTATATTCTATAATATAAAATTGATATGACCACTATCCTATTATACAGGTAATAATTCTGTCACAGCCAGTGTTTACGAATCTTTTTTTGAATTTAAATCACTTTAGAGAGTTTGTCAGAAATTAACAGTCATTGCTACAGTTGTATTATCCAAAACACTAAACTTTTCAATATAAAAAAATAAGCAGATTGATAAAATGTCCGCTTCATTTCAATTCCTTTGATTTTGGCAAATTCTTCATAAATGGATCACACAATTAAAAGAGAAAATCCCCAAAATTAAGAAATACTACCCTAAAACAATATAATATATCTTATCAAAGACAATTTCTGATTTCTATGGAGTCTAAAATGATTTAAATTCAACATTATTTAATTATAAATTTAAATAAATCTAATTTTATCCCTTAGCAGCAGCCATTCCTTGCGTTTCCATGGTGTTTGGGTCCACATCCAACTGTTTCCCAAGATATTCCCTAGAAATAATAAATTGAATATACAATAAGTCAATCATTATATTGTATAAATTACTTACACCATACCTCACCCCTGAGTGGTTAAATCTTCAAGACATTTGTTATATGTAGAAGCCACAAGAAAGATGCCCAGACAATGGTACACAACAGCAAGTAAAATAAAGTTTCTACCTACCAGTTATGAACCATGAGTTTTTGAACAGCTATCAAAGCCTCATATCTAACATTAGGATCTTCATGTCCTAAATACCACATGACTTTCTGTTTGGCACCAAGTTGTTCGACGGCGCTGAAATAAGAAGGATCGATTGATTGATTTCATTACAAACCCCTCAACAGGCACAGTACATTACTAGAAAGACAGAAGTATATATAAGCAAGGATAAAACTAAGGTTCACAAGTCCGCTGTGACAGGAATCCTTTCTACCAGCTGGTCCTTCTTGGTAATGATTTTACAAGGATAACAACTTAGGTTCACAGTTAAGGAAACCTTTCTACCACCTGGTCCTTGGCCAAACTTATTGGTAATGATTGTACAAGGATAACAAGACAACCATTTTCAGCGGATATAGAGACAGCAAGATGTAAGGTATGGTACTTACTTTTTCCCCCTAGGGTAGTATCGAACATACTCCCCTATATCATGGGCGGCTACTGACAAAATTAAGGGATCTTTACTCGTGTCTAATAGACGGACCAAAATCCTGGAAAAAAACATAACATGAATAAAACCACTATTATAGATATACCACTTCTCTTTAATATTTAGAAAAGTTGGTCTTATATATCTAAAACTTTATATAAATCTAGAAATGAAACTAATGTCATATAAAGTTTTAATGGACATTTCTAAATGCATCGTTTCAAAATGAAAATAGTTAACTTACTTTAAAAGTTCGTAATTTTTTTCGTTCAGTCTGATGGCATTTTCTCTCCAGAATCTGTCTGACTTGTGAACTGGGCTCCATTCCAACCTTCCTGATTTTATTTCAGTTGTATATTCATCAAACGAACTGAAAATAATAATAGATTAAAATCAATAATACTATAGTCTGAATCGAGATATACTAGTATCATACCCACGAAAAATCTGGGCCATGATCTAGACATAACAACCCAGTCAGTGATAAAAACTCTAGACAGTATCAGTCTGATCTTAGCACTAGGATATCTTAGATACAGTGTTAGGTCCTTCCTCAGGAACAGAGAATACCCATTTACAGGTGGACCTAGTGGTGGCTATAAGACATTACATTATTTGTGTATAGTTGTACTTGGCTCTGTTTGTCTATATAATACACAACAAACTGTAGTTTTAGACTCCATCAATAAATAGTTGATGAAAATAAATATAAATAGTTGTAACCTCAGATCCTGGACTGATGATTGAAGAGTTTCAGTTAGAAATTTCAAATCATCCACTATATCTGGATCATCAAACTTTCTTCCCTCTAATAACTCTAGTTGTTTTAAAACTTTACATTGTACCATAGACAGAGCATGGACATGTTGGATATCTTTCTCTTCTGGTTTCTCTATCAGATTCTATAATTGTTAATATACCTTGCCTTAAATAACACATCTCTTTCAACCTATACTTGATGGCTTTATAATAATGTCCAGTAGACCTTACCATAGACATTTTACTTGGTTTGCCAGTCATGCCAAGAAATTACAGCCTACTTAAATACTTTCAGTAGTAAATGTAACAGAGCTCTTTCTATGTTTTTTTTTATAATTAATCAAAATCTAAAATAAGGACTGCTATAGGTGCTACAATTACCCACAAAAAGGGCGGAGTAGGGTGTCAGAAATACTGGTGGGTGAAATAAACAGTAGGTGACCTACCCTCAATGTAGCTAGAATGATTCTCGTCACCTTTTCTTTAACAGATTCACTTAATATATCAGCTAGGATAGGAATAATGTTATACCTGAAACATCATTATTCTAAATTTATTCATTCTATTCTATTTATTAATTCATTCTTTGAAAGACAAAATATATATGCCATACAACATTAGACTGAGGTTAATATTACAGAGGAAATGTCAAAAAAACTTACAGTTGAAAAATAAAACCGGGCCTATATAACTAGGCATATATATAATAAACTTACAGTTGAAAAATAAAACCGGGCCTATATAACTAGGCATATATCAAATAAACTTACAGTTGAAAAATAAAACCGGGCCTATATAACTAGGCATATATATAATAAACTTACAGTTGAAATGGTAAACCAGGCCTATATAACTAGGCATATATATAATAAACTTACAGTTGAAATGGTAAACCGGGCCTATATATAACTTACTTGTTTATCTTCTCAGCTAAACTGACATTAAAAGTTAAACACCAGAGACAGAAGATGAGTTGATATTGTATCTGAAACCCAACCTTACTACCAGCTAATACTGATATTATACTGAAAAATACAATCGTAAAGTGGATTCAAGAGAGTAGAAAGAAGACTATAGAACAGTTGGAAATCAAATTAAAATTTCCCTCACTATACACAGCAGGGTGTTGTCATTGCCTGTCTTCTGCTCAATGTTGAGCATTCAGAAAAAGGTGAACTCTCCTTGATATCCATTTCAATGCTTATACAGGTTCCTAACAGTCCAGTGTTTATCTATATTAAATAAAAGAGTCTACTGTACATACGCTGAGATGCCCTCCACTTCTACAAACATAGTTCTATAGTGGTCCAATCTTAACATCATCTGGAGACATCGAGCTGCTGTTTGTAGATACTCATTACCCTTAAATATACATAGGAAATAAAGTGAAGTTTTTAACAGCTAGACCAATAAACAGCTAGTAATGAACCAGGATAAGTGTTCTTCTAGTTCTAAGTTTCAACCTTTTATTTACACTGTTCAATATAAGCTTTGACTAAAAATAAGGTACCCACTGACAGCAACGGTACATGCCCTACTTCAGAAATTCAATGCTTCCTCAGCCAACTCCTCTGTAACTTACCGGTTTACTGAGCTGTTCTTTCAACCAGTTCAGATAAAATTGTAGATTTTTCTTATCCATTGGTTCTTTACTCCAGCAGGCTATTTTACCAATAATTCTACTAGACTGAAATTATATTATATGTTACTTAGTTTGGTGTCTGTGATTTACAAACATCAATCAATACCAAGAGGTTTGATCAGGGATCAGCTGGTAGTAAGGACACTTGTGAACCTAAGTTGTTATACTTGTTAAATATAGTTGTTTTTTTCTTTTATTCTATTTGAGACACCCTAATCATCTCGTACTAAGAATTTTCAACGCCAAGATCTCCATAGCAACTCAGATTCTCACCTGGTACACAATAAACTTATCATCCCGTTCCAGAAGATGGAAAAATGGCGACCAAACAGACTCCTTTTTTCTCTTGGCATATTCTTTAAAAATCTCTACTCTGCCTTTATCTTCCTGAAAATACACAGTAAGGAAATAAAATGGAGTTTTACATCCTAACTTTCAGCTAGTAATGGTCTAGTGAAAAGGAAACTCTATGCAATGAGCAATCAAGGACATTTTATCAGAACAATTTTATTTGTAAGTAAAAGTAAAAAAAATACAGAAATATGGTTTTATATTCCACGTAGATTTTCTGTTTATTATTAGGTTAATGAAATGAGGTAACCAGTACAGTGTTACAGTGTTCAGCAATAGATATTTTGTCATTAAAGTGATATTGATAAATAAAAGAAATGTTGAGACTAATTACCTGTATACTGTCATCTAACATAGTTAAAATATACTGTAGTGTCTGGTCTTTAGCTATCTGACCAATCAAAGTGAAGAACGTACTGGCAAACTGAAACAAAAACCAAATTGATAAGTTATAAAAATAATGTGATGCAAACATAGAAGACTGACTGATTTGTACACAATATGTTAAACAAAATTACACGAAGATTTAATCTATCTGTCAAGGAGCTAGAATTAGGAGTAAAGAAATTCTAAAACCCCAAAAGCAGTGGCGGAGAACACAAATAAGAGATCTGCTAGATGAGAAATAGGGTGAAGTTGACCTAGTCGTTTCCTGGAGAAGTTTAAACTCAGAAATACCTGTAAAGGGTTTTCCTGAAGCATCTGTACCCTGGTTTCAGCATTGCCATTATCAAACTTGGAAATAAAGGCATAGATTTCTTGTGAGATCATCTGACCCCTAAAACAAAACAGAAGTTGTTAATATTTACATTTATTGTTTATCAAATGAGTTTTGTACAGTTATTGGCCAAGCCTTAGAGAGATCTGAGCTTATGAACAAAATGAAAACTGTTTATCATAGGAGTTGGCTACAGTTATTGGCTGAGCCTTAAAGAAAGATAATCTATCTCTAAAACATATTTTAATGATGTTAATTGCAGATCTATAAGTTATAAGAGATTATAACAGTTGTTTATCAAAAGGGTTTAATACAGTTAATGGTTGAGCCTTTAAGAGAGATCATCTACAGAATATTGGTGGATCTGTTAGTTATGGTAAGAATATCTACTTACTGTAAATAGGACTGCCAATTGACTCGGTTAGCTCGAACATCATTGGCTCTTTCTTGCAGCAAACTGGTTGCTACCTGGGCTCCTGAAATAGTCACAAGAAATCAGTCAGTAAATTTTTGGGAATGGGTTATAGTCAAAATGGCCCTTGACCAAAATGGCCCAAGAAAAATGGTCAAAATGGCCCTTTGAATTAGTCAAAATGGCTCCAAATTAAAAACAGCTAATAAATTTGATTTATTTATTTGCACTATTTAATATAATAATTAACAGTTTGGTTTGGGACCATTTTGACCATATCCCCTTGGGAATAGGCTACTATTAATTTCCAACAGATGTGGTTATTTAATTATTTTCAATTTAAAAAAAAAAAGCATTTGATAATGTAATATGATTATGACAACAGAGTTTTTTTTCTTAAGTTTAATGTCGGCATTATGTATCTTTGAATATGATTGGGTTGGCATACATTTTATCAAGGGCTATTCAAGGAGACATTTTTCAGTTGTTAAGTAAAAATATAATTTTGTAAGTGACCTATTTCTTTCCCTACCACAGGCAAACAATCGGCCATTTTTCTTCTCTAAAAAACGTATGTTGTGTTAATCGAGACAAATGAGTAAATGTCACATACTTATAAAAACAATGACATTATCAAACAATAAAGTAATGTATTTTTAGGAGGCCAAGTCAGCAAGCAGACGAATTTTTTATAATGTACAACAGTCTGACATTTTGAATCAATTTATTTCCGCCATTTCCATACTGACCCTTTTCTAAATCTTCGATATTGGAAATATCCATGTTCATCTTGCTATCGGACAAGTTAATTAACTCAATTTCCTTTTGAACTGGCATAAAATTCAATATCACTTATGCATAAATTATTCTTTCACTTCACTCGTCCACCATTTTGGTTATCACATGACTTTGAATCACGCGTGAACTCGCGGTATTTCAGCTGCGTTCGATTTGTCACTCGAGTTCGAAACATGATTCCAAAGAGTCATAATCATATTATTCTAAAAGAATTTGACTATTATAATGGAATTTGACTATTGACTAAGGAGATAAGTTCGATTAATTATAGAGTTCAAATTTGACTGCTAATCTTTCTCGTGTAAAACAAAATGTTTGCATCACGAACATCCTAACTTCCTGTTCGATTATCCAGGTTTGTTTTGTCGATTCATTTCACGTGTTGAGATCAAATAAAATATAATTAATTATAGCCTTAATTAGCTTTATCCACTAATTTGTATTATTGAATGACTGTTTTGGTGTCACCTGGATCTGACAGTCCAATCGGTTTAGATTGTAAGTTAAACAGCTGAATGATGACCATGGCTTTCGGAGCCCCCCCCCCCCCACTTCCCTTCTTGTATTAATCCCCACCCCCTCTTATTTTTTACTTAATTACTCATATTATTGTTAATGCCTTCATCTTTATCCTACATCTTTTCCATAATCCCACCCTCTCTTAAATCTCTTGCTCTGTCCTAAATCAAATATCCAACATGGCCACTCCCCAACTTTTTATGTGTTATTAAAGTACACAATTTTAATACATTGCTTTTATTATCTTGCAGAATAAAATGGCATCAACTTCAGCATTTAGTTCAACGGATATCCTAGATAGAGAAGCAGACGTCAAGCCAGGGGAGATAACAAAAAGGACAATCAGCGTTGATATCCCAGAATTCTATGAGATAGAAAGATGTCAGAAATTCATCCATGACGGACAGTTTAAACGAGTAGCTCTGCAGTTTCCAGATGAGTTGCTAGGAGACAGCAGCCATGTTGCTAAGGCTGTAGAATCAATGGTGGATGGAATAGTGTTTATTCTTGGCGATACATCTTACGGAAGTTGTTGTGTGGATGAAGTAGCTGCCCAACATTCCAATGCAGACTGCGTCATCCATTTTGGACGGTCATGTTTGAGTCAGACAGTTCGTTTACCAGTGCTGCACGTTTTTGGCAAATTTCCACTTGATGTCGTAGATTGTTGTGAAAACTTTCAAACGCTATTTTCAGACGTTAATAGCCATGTTATCATTCTGTTTGAAACGTCTTATCTTCATTGTGTTGGACAGATTCACTCAAATTTATCGAAAACATACTCCAATGTTGTTTTGTCTTATTTAGATGTTCCTGATAAATCAAATTCAGTGAATGAAGAGCTAGGAAGGGGAGAGAACTGTGTAAATAAGACCACAATAATAAGTCGATGTAATAGACAGTTTGTTTTATCAGAGAATACGAATTTAGAAAGTTATTCAATATTCTATATCGGCAGGGAGGGACAAACTTTATCTAATTTTATCATGAATTTTAACCAGAATCAGTTCTTCACTTACGATCCTGTGACAAAAACGGGTCAAAAACTCGAAACTAACGCTAACAGAGCGTTAATGAAGCGTTATTATATGATAGAGCGAATAAAGGATGCAGACATTGTTGGCATCGTCATAGGAACGCTGGGTGTCAACAATTACTTAGATGTCATTCAAAGGATTAAACAACTTTTGACAATGGCTGGAAAGAAATTCTACACCTTCGTCGTTGGCAAGTTGAACACCGCAAAGCTTGGAAACTTTTTAGAAATTGATGCCTTTGTTTTGGTTTCCTGTGCTGAAAATACTTTGGTGGATTCGAAAGAGTTCTATAAACCTATAGTCACCCCTTTTGAGCTGGAAATCGGTTTGAATTCTAGTCGAGAATGGTCTGTAGACTATAGAACAGATTTCAACGAGATTTTACCAGGATCCGAGAAATACTCAGACATCAGAGTCCTAGATGAGGAGATAGCAGACGTGTCTCTTATCACAAATAAAGTTCGAACATTAGGAAAGGGAAGTAACTCTACAAGCAATGTTACTGATATTCAAATAGGATCTGATAAGTCAATGGTTGCCCACACTGCTGCCCAGCACCTGTCCAATCGGTCGTGGCAAGGTCTGGAACAAGCTCTAGGAGAAACTCCAGTGGAGAAGGCTGGGGAAGGACAGACTGGTATAGCTATGACTTATACTAGTGAACCCTCAAATGATGGAAGAATAATTTTTAATAAATGAATATTAATATATACTTAATGCTGCCTTTTCAATGTTTCTTTATGATGACACTGAAGACTTGAAATGTATTGTAAAGACAGCTTTCATTGCACCATTTAGTCTGAAAAAATGCGCACTATCCACGCAAATATACGGTATATCACATGAATATCGCAAACGGCTGCTTATATCTCTAGTAATGCATAGTGGCGGGTGGAATTGCAATACCAATGATAAATTAGAATGGTGTAAATTGATTCAGTGTCCCTGATACACATACAAAATCTAGAAAACCTCTTTACAATCTCTTTAATAGAACTGTTTAGTTTTAGTAGAATAACAGGAACCACAGACGTCTGATTGAAAATTAGAATGGTGTAAATTGATGATATCAGTGTCCCTGATACATACATAAAGAATATAGAATACCTGTATATCATCTCTATAAATTAAGTGATTGTCTAATCCCCTGAACGGAAGATTTGAGAGAGCATCTCTTAATACGGATTAGTTTTAATCCCCCCGGCCTGTGATGTATACTTATCCTATACTTGTCTCAGTCGAATGATAGGTCATTACTACCCCATTAATTAGCCCTCACTGGGGGTCTAATTGTCCTTTGATATCTGTCAGTGATGAGGGTCATGGGTCGTCACGGTCCCCGGCTTCATCGGTCATCGTGAGGGGGCGGGAGGGCCAGCCCAATTTACCTTCAGATTCCTTCTATACTTGGTATACAGTTTAAGTAATACGAGGTAATTCTGGAACACAGAAGATTAAAAGGGACTCTTTAATATTTATATCAAGAGTTCCCCCTACCGAACCCTACCGGAACGCTACTCGACCCTTACCGAAACCCTATCCGACCCATATATTAAATACAAGAAATATACGAGTGTTAAATGAGATACTCACTCATAGAAATACTGGCCAATGTCTGTGATAGACAGTCATTATCATCGTTTCACTAGAAATACAAATCTATAGGACGTAAAACTCCAACTCATTCAATTGATATACAAGTCACACAAACATTCAATAATCAAAAAACAATATTGTTTCATTGAATTGGTTCATTAAGCACCTTTTTATTTCACCAATCTATGAGTTAACACTGATATGAGGAAGATACAAACACAGTGTTAAATAAATCACCTTTTAAATAGCTCAATAAAGGCACAAACATATCAAAGACGTAAAACTCCATTCTGATATTAAAAGATCTGATAGATAATGTGTATGACCGACATGCTGTAGCTACCGTGACAGAGATCCCGCATGGTTCAGTGCGTGCTATAATTATCGTGATGATCTAATAGCCATTTGGTAAAGAGTTTGGATAATCGTGGAACAAAAGACGAGAAAAAAGCATGAAGGTCGAATAAGACATGTACCTATCGAGCAGGTTGTATATAAAGTACCCCACAGTCAACTGTATGCCCTATTTTTATCCGGATTGTCGATTCAGACAGGTATGATTGCGTTTGTTTTGCTACCAACGATCAGAGAGCTCACCGAGTGCTAACACGGTTGAGGGTGATAGACAAGGGAAAATTGTGTGCAGGACTGAGCATGGAGTGACTCTTGTTTTTTTGAAAGATTGGACTTTGCTTGATATCTATATTGTTCTCTACTTTGGTGTTTTCGCGGAAGGTGGTGTGAGAAGACACTGTTTGATTCCTTACCACGAAGATCGGATTAGACACTGTGTAATTATTTTGGAAAACAAGATCCAGCATCTTGGAAGCACCCTGCAAGCTTTTACAGTCTTCATCCGGTAAGCAAGTACTTTAATTGTACTCTTGTGCACCGCGAGATTTCGAGGGTCAAAGTTGAGGGTGCTTAAATCCAGATCCACCAAAAGAACGTCAATCCGGACAAAACGAAATTAAAAAGAAGATTTTTAGATCCAAGTAGCTGATACAGAGGTTTAACAAGTACAATCAGGTTTTGTCATATTACTTCTGGGAGGGCCAGTGCGATATTTAGAGGTAAAATTAAAAGCTGACGTCTAAAGATACTCCTTAAAGCAAAGGAATTGGCACCAGATTCCGGAAAGTCTTTGTCCAAGAAGAAGAAACCACGACTGAATATATAGTACGGTACGACAAGAGGTAGTAGAACAGCATAGAATTGCTTAGAATCTCTCCAAGAAGGTTAGTGAAATGATTCTCTTTTAATTAGGGGTGGTGGGGGGGGGCAATGGTACCCTAACATAGGCATATTATATGTGAAAGTGACTTTGGGGTCTTTGGGGTATGCACGTGCCCTCGCTGCACTTAACCATACACTTGTCACGTGTCTTTGTGTCCTGATCTTTTAATTTCACCAAATAAAATGTTATTGCTCATAAAACTAACACACCGTTGAAGGCCATAGAGGACACTCCGTCGTTTGCTCTACCCTAACAACCTTAACATATTAACGTCTTTGTCACCCATCACGTTTTCCCAGTCCAGGTGCATTGCCCAATTTGAGGATGCAAACCAATGTTCTTTATGAAGATCAGTTTTGAAGTTATTCAAGACTAGAGAGTAGAATAGCGATAAATAAAAACACATTTGTAATTGTTGTCATTGTTTCGCACCAACGCTTTCACCTTCCAAACCAAGGTCGTTCGGTGATGGTTCTGCCACAATAAGTGCTCTGACGTCACGCATCCAAGCAGAAGATGAGTACAACGGGATTAGGTTACGTTGATAAAATCTAAAACAGACGATGAAATATGGCGATAATCGCTTAATTGGTGACAAAATGGATCCATTTAAAACTTTGTATCATATATCACGCATTTAGACTCTTATGCTCCGGAAGTTGCATCCCCCTTATACGACTTATCGAGGACACTTCCATTTCAATGGCAGTGATCCTCCAAAGTCGAACGTTGAAGAACTGCCTTGTGAATTAGGTATGACCAAGTTCTTATTTTGAACGTTTTGGACTTTAGAAACCCAGTTGTAAGATGAGGCGTCTTCAATATTACCATGGTTCACGACTGAATACACTTACTGACAGAGCATCTGGCTACATTTTGTGATTGTTTTTTTTTTTATCTATAGGGCTCCTATTATTAACCTTATATTTCGGAATTTTTACAGTAAAAAGAAGGCATATTGTAATCCAAGAAGCGACGGCGACCTGAAGACCAAAGATGGTGCTATGCAGCCATGAAAAGCAACCTGTGACCAATGACAATACAGAAGGTACGACGATTCTCCATTTCTCTTTCCTAAGTCTTCTCTCACATCTTCCTTCTCTTGCCACAGACCAGCTTCATCCCGTGATCTAGGCTCATTTCTATATCGCATCCATTCATAACAGCTGCGTCTTCATAATCTTCTTTCTAATGACCTCTTTCCTACATTTAAAGCACCCGAGTCTTCTAAATCCTCTCCCAAACTCTATCAATGTGCCTCCCCGCTCTTATTCTGCAATTTTTAATAATGTGTTCTTATAATTTATAATTTCAGATCCCAAGCCAACTTCATTCTTCCTAGAGAAGGACGATTCTGTGGTCGACTTCAAACTAAGTAAGATTCTTTCATCTTAACATCTCGTTTTAGACTTTACTTCTATCAGTTAGGTATTATACGTTTTATATACGTTTAATCTTCAGTCACGTCCTCAGTACGGTATCATATCCCCCCTACAGTCCCATCCTCAGTACGGTATCATATTCCCTGTACAGTCCCATCCTCAGTACGGTATCATATTCCCCATACAGTCCCATCCTCAGTACGGTATCATATTCCCCCTACAGCCCCATCCTCAACAACGAATCATATCCACCCACAGTGTATGTAGAAGACTCTAAAACCATTGTAACACGATCCTTTTCCAATATCCGGTATGATGACGTCAGGCCCTAACACCGGACGTGTCTTCATGTAAAGAAGTCAATAAAACTGAGTTTATGTGTCCTCTAGTTGAGGTTCCTGTAGGTCAATAACACTGAGTGGAAATCTTTCACTAGATCTTTTGGAATGTTTATTCATAACATAATTTTATCCAAACGTTCACTTGACGATGTAGGCCTCTTCGGAGCTTAGTTGGCAAAATAGCCCTATGTTCCGAAAATATATAAAATATTCACGACACGTTGATAATTTGGGTGTAGGACCCCGGACCGGGTATGAGTGGCTAATTAAATATCATCAGATTAATTGATTTGACAGATTCAAGTTTTGGGTGTTCAGTGGATTATTTTTTGTCCGATACATTATTGTTTATGTCAACTGTCTCAACTAATGAGGCCTTCTTCAATAGATATTTATACTTTTCTTGCTTTATTTGGGAAAGGGACTTAAAGGTACAGACTGGCCGGCTACTATTTTTACACCAACGCTTTAAGATCTGTGCGTTTGCATTCCATTCCTCTAGTTTTGCTTGTCTTTATTGTACCGGTACTTCTGACCGGATTATCGACTTATGTAACGGTTAACGTTTTCGAGAGTCTTCTATGTCTCACCTATAAAATGATTGACCGTGTCTTATGAAACGTGAATGGCAATTCGTACGCGTCGATTTCACCTTGAATGAAGAAGGGACGTTAATGTAATTGAAAATATTCCATGTGTACTGAAGCGACACTTGTAAACAAACTCCGACCATCAGCTGTCCAGATGACAAATTACCAATGAAATACCCGGTACGAAAAGAAAACATAGCTTTACTTGGCTTGCTATCTATCTGCTCTTGTTAGAACTAAAGAATTTACTAGATAGTGCGCAATGATGGGTAGTTTGACAGATAGCGGTACCGGAATGAACCTATTCTATTACAACGCACGGTACCGTAAATAGGATCAGAGGGCAGGTAACTTGAAGTTTGTACAGGTAACTGACCCCTCTTCTGAAAAAAAAATGTTTCATATAGACATGAAGGCAGGGAAGAGGAGGTGCATGCACAAATACGCATCTGCACGGGGCACGCTTCTGTCCCAGCTGCAGCGCTGCAACTTAAACTACGATTAGTAAAGGTTGATGAAATAAGACGTTTTACCTTCTTTGGATCTACTACGAGGCTTTTTGATGATGTCTGTAACATCAACTGGAGTTTTACACCCTGACAGACAATTTCTTAACTTGTTCATGAAGCTTGGGTTATCCCAAACCACTATTGATGATTTCCCCATGACGGAGTCAATTAGTCCATCAAGGCACATCAATGCTTCAATTCAAAATGTCGTCGCTATGGCGATTGCATGTGACATGATAATAAGTCAGACGTTACTTCCGGTTTAGGACATTACTGACAGTATGTGTTGTTGTCTGTGGACGTCAAAGGCTTTGGATTGAAATAGCCAACGATAAGACGGATATTGTAATGCAGTTGACTGTTCTCCTTGTCTCGAGGTTTAATGACATATGACATCAATCTTTAATAAATAATTAGCCTATATCTAATTAAAGAAATAAGGCTGACAATTACCTTTTTTTTTATTATTGTCTATTAAGTGACCCTGTTCTAGACTTGTCAAATATTGGCAAGACATTTTAACTATATTTGATTATCAATTGTTTTGGTTCACGTTCGTTTTAAAAAAAATTTGAATCATGTTTCGGGGAAGGGAGAGATTGATTCTCCTGGATGTACAAACCAAATTTGACAGATGTCGGGTTCTAGAATCAGAAAAAACATCTTGTTGAATTGTTTTCATCTGCATCCATTCTTTCCTTGGTCTTTAGATATGGGAGAAGCCATCGCTGATTTTAGGCCTAGAAAGCACTGGTTGTAGATTCAGTGATAATAATCAGAAACATCACTATTACACCTTCATAAAAACTTCTAAGAAAGTTGATAATTATTTTTTAAATAAAGTCAAAAATTATTCACAATAGTAACGGTTAGCAGAATGCCGGTCCTAAATGTGAGTTTACGTCACATTTCTCTATTCAATTCATTATTCATAAGTGTTGAAATTAGTGACGGAACACTCGACTCCATGTTTTACAAGTGGTCCGTTGTCGATTAATTCATGTTGCTGATATTACGATTGTCCTGGCGAGGGATAGACATCTTAAAACACTTCATTAATAAGACTTAATCATTAAGAGAAGATAGACTAGTCATCCTTTAGAGCGCCAGTGGTTTTCAATTCAGTCGAGATAAAGGTTATGTTGTTGATATTTTTCTCGACAACGTTCCCCAGGTGGCTGACTGGTGTCGTCTTTCATCTCCGACTCTCTGTCATCCTTAAAACGTTCTTTATTGTCTTCACCGTTAATTTCATTACGGTTGGTATATTACATCGTTCGCCCTCTATTAATGTCATCGTGTACGTAGAGCACGTAGCAAACGAATGACAGGAACGTCAAGGTTGATATATTAGGGCAATGAATCTGTAAAACCCACCGAGGTGATGTATCAAAGTTAAGGACAATTCGTGAATGTATTTGAAGGGGCATCAGGGCATATCGAGCTACCCCGAACTAGTATAATTATGCAGCAATGTTGAAAGAACTCAGAATCAAACTGCCTCTCATTGTGTTTGGATTAAGTTTAATCTTCTACTGCTCTTTTCTTTTCAATCTCTGATCGTAACGGATCAACATGTAGCTGCAGATTATCTTGGATCTTACGTGTGTCTCTGTGTACGTTTCTTTGGATTGCTTACAGCTGCGTATAAGGATACGATACTGAACATATTGTTCATGGACTGTGCAATATTCTTACATCTCCGTCTTCGAATCCGAAATCCAAATTCCCCGTTCCGTCTGTCTAACTTGATTAACGTATTATGTGCCTAATGGTTATCTCTTAAAGAATGTTCAGTCCACGACACAACGTTCCCAAAATTGTTGTAAGCGATATGACGGAAATTGCGTCGGATCGTTTGGATAATCTTTCTGGAGAAACCGATTCCTTATCGCAGGAAGATGGAAAATTGGAAAATCATGATGGCAATGAAGGTGATGACGAACTTGGTTCTCCTGGACATGAAGGACCAGATACTGTGATCAATAAAACCAAGGATACGGTAGTGACCGGAAATGGTACAGTCGTTCTTCAAAAATCAAATCTAGGTCGTTCAGAAGATTCCGACCACAGCGGTGTGACACATTCACCTTCCGGTAACATATCAGAGTTGAGCAGCAGTCATGCACATGATCATCACGGCCACCACAGACATTTCTTCCGTCGCAAGAGCAGTACGGATCCGCACGCTCGTCGCGGAAGCTTGGTCACACACTTGTTGCATTTTGTCGGAATGGATCGCAGGGGAAGTTCGGATCCAAGAGATCATGATGTGGAAAGGAAAGACAGTTTTCTCTTGGACACGAAGTTTAATTCTGACTCGGACCATAAAGAAAGTCCGGATCTTGGACGTAGAAAGAGTTTAGATAATTGGAAACCGGGCAGTAGGGAGACTTCCGGTCACAATAGGAGAACGTCTATAGACGAAAGCCATATAGAACTGGGAGAGAACAGATCCAGAAGCGGTGGTCGGAGAAAGCTGAGCATATTTGGAAACGTTCTTCGTAGAGTTAGCATCCACCGCAAGGAATCGATGCCTGCGAACAGAAAATCTGTTTTCTTTTTCAAGGGCCATAACTCGGAGGATACCAGCGATTCTTCGGGTGAGATTCGTCTAACTAGTTACCTTACCAGTTGATTAAATCCAATTCTAGCTTCTTCAGAACAGGCTTTCCTTATCTACATACCCCCTTCACTTACCATTTTCTAAAACCTTAGCATCTCGTATCTCTTTGTAGACGGTAATGGAAACCTAGATAAAGTTGAGAATGGACAGTCAAATGGAGTTGGAAGAAAACAACAAAAGCTGGAGCAGAAACAACTGAACAAACAAGTTTTAGTGTAAGTTATCATCAAACTAACTAGGTACGGCTCAATAAAACCTTATAGATTACCATTTTTATATAGCTTTCTGTGGTCAGATTGATCCCTTGCTGTATCACTATTAATCTGCTATTTCCAGAGATGGTTTATTTATGATTCTTAGTGGTCTCTATGGAATTCTGTTGGTTGTTATGGGAGCGGTTATTCCACTGACAGACACGTTCGTCGAACCTGAAAGTGGCTATGTATTCGAGGTAGGTACAGGTGCTCGATGTATTCCAATATCCAATACAGCTCACACTGTCGGGGCATTAATATTGCATGGCTGCCATCCTAGTCCAGGATCCTTGTTCATACTGCCCATCTGTGAACAATTCGATTTTCCATCTTAATCATCTTTTTCTTTTGTAGGGATTTTACATCTATCTATACTCCGTCAGCATTGCTTTTCTCATCTACGTCTACGTTTATCTGCTACGTCGTAACAGATTGAAAACGGAATTCCTAACCAGGACGTTGTCAAGATCTATGTCTTGGACCAAGGCGTGGGCTCGATCCTGGGCTAAAGGAGAATCAGCGGATGGAAAGAACAAACGAAAGAGACACATTTCAATGGATACCAACCATCATACAGGCAGTTTTTATCTTCGACTCGGAGCAGTTGGTGAGTAGTTCAAAATTGGACCAAATGAGGTGGCTAGTCCTGCTTTGACACCCCCTAACTTCACTAACACTTATAACAAGTGAATAAGGAAATATTTGATAAAAACCACCCTGTGTGTAGGTCAAGACAAAATATACTGGGGTATCATTTAATCAAGCAGTTAAAACTCCATAAGACGTGAAGATGTCCTTGCTCTTGCTAGCAGCATTTCCAAGTAGGCCAACTGTTTAACTTTAGCATTTCTACATCATCAGAATCTCTGATCTCCCTTTCAGGTTTTGGTATCGGCAGTATGATCCATTCGGGTCTGCATTTCGGCCAGTATTTCCAGGTCTACGACGGTCCTGATTACTGTACAGATCTTATTCAAGCGTTTAAACCTCTTCTTCATCTCATGTTTACCTTCATCCAGCTCTATCTCATCTTCATGAATTCCAAGGTGAGGTAACATCATCCATTCTTCGACTCGGTTTTCCAGTTTTGTATACTTAGATAGCCTCCTAAGCGAGTTCACGGCGTTATTCTTCGATTTTGTGGTGTACTTAGGAAGCTCCCTCAGAGTCGACGTAACGTTTCTGTACTTAGTTCATGTACCCGAGTTCTTCTGCGACATATTTATGCTTTGTTTTTCAGCTACGGATTCACAGATACCGAACACTAGCACGATTTGGACTCATGCACATGTGTGCGACCAACATCTGCGTCTGGTTCAGAAGCATCGTTGTGGAAACGTTACACGTCATTCATCAACAACATGACCAACATCATGACGTCAGTGGACATTCTATAGACGAGGTGCACGTGTTTACCAATGGATATAGAACCAACGAAACTATGTATAACACCTCGGGATACCATAGCCGAAAATTACATGCAGGTAGGCATACACATAATATACTCATCAGAAAGTGAATATATCAATTCAATGGATTCGATGTATTTGCTTGAAGAAAATGGGTGGTGAACAATAGAAATACTAAACAAAGTTTATGAAGAATTCCAGACTAGCTTGATGGATTCTAAAATGCAAAACTGATTTCCAAATTTTAATTTCAGTGTCGCTGGGCCAAGGTACAGGAAACAATTCGTGCCACTGGTCGGATATGATGGGAAGGGCTGTAGAATCAGCTGGACCATATCTTTACCCCTGTACTATTGAATATAGTCTGATGTGTGCTGGTACGTATATTTTACTCATGGTTGGTCAGTAAGTTGGTTGCTAGGTTGATACCATGCTAACGTCTGCTGGAAACCGGAAGTTGTTTGTGGTCTCGTAAATTGTTGCAGAAGTTGCTGAATGTTATTGTTTTGTGGAAGCAAAATTTAGCTTAAGAAATAGCTTGGTACTAGGTTGTTTGGGGTTACCGGACCCACCAGCTTCTTGCTCGTACACTCAGAGATCTTTCCCCGAGGTAACTACGGTGTTAATATACATAGACGGGGTAATATATTGAATCTTCTTAACATTCCGTGCATTATTTCTTTCAGGTATTCTGTACGTAATGTGGACCAACGTCGGAGAAAGACAGAATAAAGTCTGTACTGATTCGGACGCTGAAGAGGAAGAAGAAGATCTCAGATCGCATCAAAGAATGAGCGTAGATTGTGCTGGATCAAGTCGCGGATTGTTTCTTGGTATTCTGCTAACAGTCGGCGTCATCATCTCCATCATTGCCTTTTATGTGTTGATCAACCAGAGGAAACAACCGCTTCATCTGTCCGCCATTGTTCTGACTCACATGTCAGAGACCATAATTTACTTGGTGACTACCGTAGCACTCTGTTTAGCAGTCTCCAGAATGAAAGATCTGCACTTCCACGCTGAACGGAAATCCGACCTGGAAGACACTCTTATACTGATTTCATACACAGGTCTTTTAGGATTCGCCACTTTCAGTTTAACTGCTGCTTTCATGCGAGCTTATGACGTCAGAAGCTGGTTGACGATGATTTCTAGTTTAGCTATGGTTATCCAGGCTACGCTGCAGACGATATTTATTTTGTCAGGTGATCGACTGTCGGCTGCGTCATCATCACAAGAAAGGAAGAAACCTGGACGAGAATTTGTGACGTTTCTGTTGCTAAGTAACTTTGCCATGTGGGCACTTAATACTTTTGAAACTCAAACTCCGGAGCACAACCCAATCCAAGTCGAGGTTTATGGACATGATGCTTGGGCGATCTTCACCCACGTGTCCGTACCTCTGGGCATTTACTTCCGGTTCCATTCTACTGTCTGTCTCTCAAATATTTGGAAGAACGCATGGAAAGTAAGAAAACATATGTAAAGATGTAGATAAAAAACAGTATATCGTGTGGTAGGGTAGGCTTGTATTAGAATCACGAACTTGTACATATATATATATATGACTTCAATCAAAGGAGGGTTATCAATTTAAAGTCAAAAGAAATTAGAATTGGAGGTACCGGGCGGCATTACGGAAAAGGGAAGGTTTGTGAGATGATGGTGGTTAAGAACTGCCCGTTAAAAACGAGAAAGTTGAAGCCATGATTTGAAGAACTTAAGAAATCCTAGATTTGTAAATATGTTTTTATAATGTAATATATTATGTTTTGTATGAAATGAAATGGAGTTTTACGTCTACTAATATGTGATTATTTTTTTTTTTCATAGCTTGATTTTTTTTAATCTAGGACAACACCACTGTTTTGTTCGTAGTTTTTAACGATCGTGTCTGGGTAATAAATGGATTAGTGAGGGAGAAAGGAGGGGGCTGGTAGTTAGGAGGGGCGTCTCCTACACATAACTTAATAGTATACTTATGGATTTTTTTTATGAAAAGTAGAAGCAAGAGTAGATTTTCCCAATTGTAAATTATGATTATGTAAAATTGTACATGGTTCTTAATAAAGTTCTTTATTTAAATTGGAATAAATTGTGTGGAGTTTTACGTCTAATAACATACCTAGTTCTAGTATAATCAAATGGGCCTTATAACTTTTCAAAGTTAAATAAAGTCGAGCCTAACGACCGATGCCAATATTTTCTTTTGCTGATCTGATTAATCTTGGAATTATGCCCTTCATCCCAACTCTGTCTTGATTTTTGACCATGTTACGCATGGTTCTTACATACCAAGAGAAGTATCGTCTTGGTGTATAGTAATAATAATTCAAGGGAAGTAAGTCGATAACCACTATATAAATACGTACTACAATTAACTTACCAAACTTTCAGATCAGAAATACTGATTACCTACCACTTTCATGCAATGGATCGATCTTCTATTGTACATTTGAAGTCTGAAACAGTAATACAGGCATTAGTTAAAAACAGAGCTTTAACGATGTACAAGAGAGGCATTTATTTAACGATGTAAGAGAGTTTCTTATGTGCCTCTTGTTTCATGACTACAGTTACTGTGGCATTTGGTGCCTCAAGACTGTGCAATAGAGGCATTTGGTAATGATTTAGCTTCATTACGGTTATATTTGGCCATTTTGTACCACTCTGACAAGAGTGGGTCTATACATAGTTAAAGAGGAGAATGGGCAGGCGTACAAGGGCAACACAAGGTCCTCACCACCTTTAAAATGCCCCACCCCCACAGGTTTTATGTAAAATTCAGTATAAGGCTCACCTATTTTCAAAACAAGTTCCAAGATTTAAATTTCTGAAATTGTGATGGAAAATAATCCACACCCAACCCCACCCCACTTAACTTAAAAAGGTTTCACATATTTCTAAACATAACGAACAAAGTCCTTGACCTTGGAACAGACGAACAGATGACAAAGATAAATCAAGATTTAAATAAAATACAGTAATCTGATTGGATAATAAAACTAAATTCACAATCAATAATAATGATTGACAGACAGACTGGTGTAATATTCTAACTAAGTAAACTAACACTAGAATTTATTATTTTAATGAAAGAAAAATAAAGTTATTACAGTGAGCTGATTGTATATTTATTAATTTTAATCATATTATCTTATTATCTATAAAGAAAGATAAGTATCGTGCTGGGTGAAAACTGTCTCCACTTTATAATCTAACTACCAATTCCAGTACAACAAAATAATACAAAATACATTTAAACCTTCTTATCAATCTACATGATTGTTGATCAAACTAGTATAGAATCTAGGATTTACACCACACTGTCTAAATGATGCCGGATTTTTCTACCAGACATTTCAGCAGTTAGTTAGACAAGTCCGTAGCAAAATCAAGCTCCTTAATTTCATTTTTAAACAATTTCAAAACTAATAAAAGATTTGTTACATTTATAATATATATATATACGTTGTCTTAAATGAAAAAAAAAGACTTCTTTGTTTTTTGAAATAACACATCTTTGGAAATTGCAAGTAATTTTTGATATATCTACATAATTCAAAGCTCGTTTTAAAAAAAACTTAAAAAATTAAAACTTTACAAAGATAATTTCTTAATAAATGAAAAAGTTATTTAAAATTTTCCTCGAAACACATCTGACCGTTAAAAAGGAAATAAAAAAACTTAAAAAGAAATATCTCAGTATATTTCTTGGTAAATGAAAAACATCCGTGTCTTAAAATGCTTTCATTATATTTTTAAAAAAGCCAAAAATAAAAAAAAACACAAGACAGATGAACGATGGTCGAAGGTGGTGAAAATATTTTGATTATGTGCAATATATACGATGATTATGAAATTGTGACATAGTCTTGATCATTCCAGACTCCTAAGAAATCAAACATTCAAAAAAAGGTCTGGATTAAGCAAGACTACTGGTAGTGAAGATCAACGCTGACAGAGTTGCTGTATGATCAATTCGAAACCCGAAGCAAAGCAAAGCTTTAAATTCTTTATTTTAAAATATATTTAAATATCTTAGAAATATTTATTGATAATTCCTAATTTGTGTGTAATATTTAAAACCATTTTTATCTCAAGAATTAGATTCTTCTAAGGCTTTGCTCGAACTAAGTGAATGGTGTAAGAAAAGTGTTATGTGTAACCAAGTGTGTTATATAATGTTCTGTGCCAACACAACCATTGGTATATTTCCCTCTTAAAAACTCCCAAGGCAAATATATATCATTTTGAGCCGTAAATTATACTCTAATATATTTCTCAATAAAATTTAAAATTTTATAACATATATCATTCAGAGATCATACAAAATCATGCTAACATATTCGTAACCAAGGCAACAGTTTTATAAAAATGGCGGCTGTGTTTTCAATCCTCCATGACAACCATATATAAAATAAAGAAATATCTCTAAAACTATCATCAATAATTCCATCTTCAAATAGATTCTGTTACTATGGAGATAAAATTGACCTTGACCCTGTTCTGACCTTCAAAATGGAATGTGCTGATCTTCTATAGAGGCTATGATTGGTTATAAATTTTAACTATTTTTAGCACAAACCGAATAAATATAGCATAAATATTGGTATAGTTCTTGAAATTCTCCTTTTTTTTTTAATGTTTGAAATCCAGAAATTTAAATTGTTTTTGAAGTGAACTTAACTTTATCCATATTGTCCTGAACAATAACATCACTACCAGTCATTTTAAAACTTTAGTCAGCCAGAATTGGTGGAAGATTTGGAGCTACAGCTCTTCATGTATCTAGAATATATTCTCAATTCAGACGACAATAAAATTATTTCAAAAACAATTCATATTTCGCAAGATTTCACCAACAATTTTTAAGTTTTTGTAAAAATAGATAGCAAGGTACAATATGCTGGTATAAAAGGGTGAATATTCAATATAAGATTTAAGATAATAAAAGTTGCGAAAATAAAGCTTTAAAATGAACCATCATTGTCCCGAAATGAATTTGACAAACAAAATAATCGTAAAAAAAAGAACAAAACTAAAATTGCCTATTTACTGATTAGTTAATGTAGTATACAAAAAATTTCTATTTACACGTAAAATATCGTTTAAAAAGTTCTTATTTGAAAATAGCTGTTGAAGACATCTTTAATAGTCTAGGTATTATGAGCTTTGTCTTATACCTTGACTACAATAGCCACTATTCTGGTATGATAGAAGTAATATCTATCTTATAGATTTCAAACAGTATCAAATTTAAAATGTTGTGCCATTAAAATAAGGACTTTTTAAAAATAAATCAATGACTTTCATTAATCATAAAAAAATGTAACCTTTCACAAATTCAACGATCTTGTAAGCCTGTTTAAATTCCATGACAACCAACTGTCTGAACTACTGAAGCTGGGTAAAGAGACAGGTTCAACATTTCCGGTGTTTATATGGCATAACTGTCTCTTTAATAGAAGTATATATATGCCACAGCTGTATGCATAGTTTTACATCATGATTTATCTATATGTAGATTGGATACATGAACTACGGAGGTAGATTCTAGTATAGGGAAACTGTAGAGAGTTCACAAGGGCACAGAACCTTTGAGACAATGAGCTGTTTTAGATTTATACCAATCATATATTGGATATTTGTTATTTTTCCCCGAAGATCCTAAATTTGGAGATCAGTTAAATTTGTGAAATTGTGTCATCTACCTACTAATTATTTACAACTATAATTTATACAGAATTATTCTATATACATATATTAACAATTCATAGTTTTTTATAATGTTCAAGTTGTGCCATTCTCAAATTATTATAAAATTTTGTTTTTCATTTTTAACATATTTTAATTTCCATGTATTATTTTTATAGCAAAGTTGAATTTGTTTCGTATAATTTAATTTTCATTCTAATCATTTAAGCCAATGGAATTCAATTTTAATTTCAAACTGACCAATGAGATACTATCAAAATTTCAAACTAACCAATAAGATACAATTAAAGTTCCAAACCGTCCAATGAGAAAGTTTAAAATAATTCAAATTCTGAAATGATTTAATGCTGATGAATTTATGAAAAGTTTATGAAATAAAAATCATGTTTTATTTCAATATACTTGCTTGTCATCTCTTGAAATATTTCTCTTCAAAATGGCAGTCTATATTTTGGCCTGTTTATGGATTTCTGTGAGGTATTTATTTCTGTTTGATAATTTCTGAGAGATTTTTAAATTTTTGAAAATATTAAAATTACCAAGAGATGACCCAAGTGTTAGTTTAAAAGTAATTTTATTGACCAACGATTTTATTTATTGTCGAAAAAATTTTTGTGACCCTCCGTAAAAAAAAATCGAAGTCCGAAAAAATTCCTTAATATCTACATGACTGTGTTATTCTTCAGGTCCTCATGCGTAGAATTCTTTATCTTTCTCTGCCCGGTGATACGAATAATTAGGCATCTTTCGTGGCTCATCCAAGGCATAGCTCCCCTCGTCTTTCTTCCTCATACGATATACTATAAACATTATTAATAAAATGGCACATAATAACGTTACTACAGCTCCACCTATGATAGCTGAAACGAAATAAAAGAATGATGTTACAAGATAAAATTGTGATTTTCTCTGCGCCACTTTTTAAAACAATAAATACTGTCTGATTTAGAGTGGTATAAGGTGTTTTAAACTTACCTGCCAAAAGCCCTGGTTGAGTCATTATATGTGTTACTGGACCAACCAAATTATCTTCTTCTGAAAAATAAAACAGACCCCACATAAATATCTGTTTGGAATGAAATGGAGTTTTACATCCTAATGTATTAATAAAGACGTGGGATATCAGTTTGAAAGAAAGACAATAATGAGTTATTTAATAAGAAATTCCTAAAATATTAGATTTTGGTGACGTAACTAGGTTGATGATGTCACCAGACTGAATAATGATGTCACAACTAAGGTGACATCACAAGATGCCATAGTAACCAAAGTTCAGCAGACATAATCAACTATCCCCTCACTTCCTCTGCCTGATATTTTGATGGACCACCGCCAGTAATCCTGAAATTTCTCCACCTCAAACATTAAAGAAAATTTACCCGTTGGAAGTGTCAAGCTTTCAGAACCTTCCATTCCTGTTTGAATAATCTTGTAATGTATCACATTTTTAACTGTGTATAAACACAGTTTGAGAGATAAAACTTCAATTTAATACCACGTAAAGATGTGGACACTATTCTTAACTATTTACATCCAGAATCCTAAATTGGAAGAAGTGTCACCCATCCAACTGAGATCTATCAGCTGGTTAAAGTCAAACATTCACATTCACTCTTATCAGCTGGTTTAGAAGTCTAAATTTCCTTTATTCAAACACAGTAAAGGCTTGAGACTGCTTGATTTCCAAGAAAGATTAGAAAGTGCCAGACAATATGTCTAAAGAAGTATGGTACTTGAAGAGAAAGTTGTAGTCAGGAACTGGTGATCTGATGTCAGTATTATTGACGTCACTAACAAGGTTAACTGTGTATTTAATGACAGGTTGATTGATTTGTAGACTAACTCCCCAGATACAATTGATATCGTTAGTTTATGTGATATACATCTTGCATCTCCAGTTTCAGTCAGAATTATTGTCCGTAGAGAACTGAAGTCACGATTGTTAAAGATGGTACTATTTAAAAACAGTTTTTATCATCCAGTCTAAGATTATTTCATCCAATCAGCTGATCCTTTGTTAAAACTCCTAGATTATCTGTATCCATTTAAACTAAGGTCAACTAGAATAACGTGGAACTTGAATAATACTCCCTGTAGCCTTTATCAAAACAAGAATTAAAATACACCAAGCCTCCAATACAAGCATTTTATCTCTAGAACACCAAAATATATCCAGAAATTACTGCAAGTTCACATCCAAAATTTATTAAATAATGGATCAACGGAGCCTTATATTAACAATAATAATTGTATGATATGATCTATAGCACTATACATCCAGTAGGAATATTACCCCTGTCTCTAACAGAACGGTTAAACGGTTAAACTAGAGTGTAGTCTAGATCTTATACAGATTCTAGTTAAAATCAGTGAAGAGTAATATCAACATTGAATCAACCTTGGCTAGAGAAGTTACTATATATCACCAATATTGATTGGTTCCATCTCCACAGCCTAGTCATGACACAGTTTTACTACCAGATATTAACTCGAAACTTGATCATTCCAGACTATAGAATGTTTACCCAGTAGTACTCTACTTTTTCTTCTTCAATTGAGAAAGACTTTTAAGACTAAATATTCAAGACTTTTGACACTGAATATTCACGACTATAGAATGATTACTCAGTAGCAAGTAAAATGTCTAAATAATCAGGACTATAGAATGATCACTCAGTAGCGATTGTATGGAAAATGTTTTAGAGACTAAATAAAAGGGACTATAGAATGATCACTCACTAGCGATTGTATGGAAAATGTTTTCGAGACTAAATAATCAGGACTATAGAATGATCACTCAGTAGCGATTGTATGGAAAATGTTTTAGAGACTAAATAAAAGGGACTATAGAATGATCACTCAGTAGCGATTGTATGGAAAATGTTTTAGAGACTAAATAAAAGGGACTATAGAATGATCACTCAGTAGCGATTGTATGGAAAATGTTTTAGAGACTAAATAATCAGGACTATAGAATGATCACTCAGTAGCGATTGAAAAGGCCATCAATAACTGTGTTGTCATAAATAAATTGGGATAGTTTTCTTATAGCCTTTTAGCTCAATGAAGGATGTCTATTGATAGACATAACTAAACTCAGCCATCTTTCTTCCTATTTTATACCACATCCGTGTATAGTTATTATCCTGTCTAGTTATTATCCTGTATAGTTATTATCCTGTATAGTTATTATTATCCTGTATAGTTATTATCCTGTATAGTTATTATCCTGTATAGTTATTATCCTATGTATAGTATAGTTATCCTGTATAGTTATTATCCTGTATAGTTATTATCCTGTATAGTTATTATCCTGTATAGTTATTATCCTGTATAGTTATTATCCTGTATAGTTATTATCCTGTATAGTTATTATCCTGTATAGTTATTATCCTGTTAGTTATTATCCTGTATAGTTATTATCCTGTATAGTTATTATCCTGTATAGTTATTATCCTGTATAGTTATTATCCTGTATAGTTATTATCCTGTATAGTTTTATCCTGTTAGTTATTATCCTGTATAGTTATTATCCTGTATAGTTATTATCCTGTATAGTTATTATCCTGTATAGTTATTATCCTGTATATTACAGCATTAAATTTTGTAAGAGTTTACAAAGAAAAAGAAAGAAGTATATTTTTAATGAATATTTATTTCAGTACACAAGGGATTCTTTCTACCAGCTGATTCTTGATCAAACCTACTGGCATTGATATTACAAGGATAGCAAGGTTCACAAGGGATTCTGTCCAGAAATAATTCTTGGTCACACCTCTTGGTAATGATTTTACAAGGATAACAACTTAGGTTCACAGTTAAGGATCCTTTCTACCACCTGGTCCTTGGCCAAACTTCTTGGTATTGATTTTACAAGAATAATAACTTAGGTTCACAGTGAAGGATCCTTATCAAGTTGTCCTTGGTCAAATCTCTTGATCTTTCCTGGATAACTCTTAGGCCTACTTATTTCCAGCTTCGAATTATGAATGAAGATGACTTATTCAGGGAAAACAAACGCTCATGTGTTGATTGAGATTAGAACCCATGATGGCCATAGATAAAAGGCCGTTAGTGATGAAATAGTTAATATGTATTCATCACGTCATTAGCACATTACTATAATTGTTCTCGCCCTGGGACAGGCTAGCCATTGTTACTAGGGGGCCATCTTGGATTCTGAAGCACCATTAATCACCATTATAATTGAACATAGTATTTAATTCTCTTGACATGTTTCTCGATAATAGAGTAATCAAGTCTATTTAGGTAATCAGTCTCAATTGTCCAGTGGCTGTCTATTATGATAATTAAAACCTGTCTTATGAGGATTGTCAGTGTTTAGTAGGCCTATAATCAACTTGGCTACAAACTTCGTCTTTTAAATGTAAGTTTTGTCAAATTCAAACACTTGGTAAAGGACCCTTTTATCTGTGTTTTACTAAATTTTTATTTTTGGTAAAGGACAGTTTTACCTAGCTGTTTTACTGGATTATTAAAGGAAAAGTTTTCTGAGCTGTGTTTACTGGATGTATGGTAAAGGACAGTTTTACTGAGCTGTGTTTACTGGATGTATGGTAAAGGACAGTTTTACTGAGCTGTGTTTACTGGATGTATGGTAAAGGACAGTTTTACTGAGCTGTGTTTACTGGATGTATGGTAAAGGACAGTTTTACTGAGCTGTGTTTACTGGATGTATGGTAAAGGACAGTTTTACTGAGCTGTGTTACTGGATGTATGGTAAAGGACAGTTTTACTGAGCTGTGTTTACTGGATGTATGGTAAAGGACAGTTTTACTAGCTGTGTTTACTGGATGTATGGTAAAGGACAGTTTACTGGCTGTGTTTACTGGATGTATGGTAAAGGACAGTTTACTGAGCTGTGTTTACTGGATGTATGGTAAAGGACAGTTTTACTGAGCTGTGTTTACTGGATGTATGGTAAAGGACAGTTTTACTGGCTGTGTTTACTGGATGTATGGTAAAGGACAGTTTTACTGGCTGTGTTTACTGGATGTATGGTAAAGGACAGTTTTACTAGCTGTGTTTACTGGATGTATGGTAAAGGACAGTTTACTGAGCTGTGTTTACTGGATGTATGGTAAAGGACAGTTTTACTGGCTGTGTTTACTGGATGTATGGTAAAGGACAGTTTTACTGAGCTGTGTTTACTGGATGTATGGTAAAGGACAGTTTTACTGAGCTGTGTTTACTGGATGTAAAACTTTACTGAGCTGGTTTACTATGTTTAAAGGCACCATTTTTACGTCTTTAATATATTACAACCACTACTTAGAGTAGCTCTCTCTCTTATGATTTATCAATAAATTACTATATATATATAAAACAACAACAATATACACTCACAACAACAAAACAAGGGGCAATACCAGATGAGATACTAGATTATATCAGGGTTATACCAAGTCTAAGGGCAATAACTCTATAAAATATAACGTACCTTTTTCAGGCTCATCTGAATCAGTAAGATCTATTCCATCATTATCTTCTGGTAATGGTTTAATATTGGTATTACCATTGGGAGATTCAGTATACTAGAAATATAATAGATAATTCTATAAGGTGTGGTTTAGAGAGGGGGGTGGGTATTACCATTGGGAGATTCAGTATACTATAAATATAATAGATAGTTCTATAGGTGTGGTTAAGAGAGGGGGGTGGGTATTACCATTGGGAGATTCAGTATACTAGAAATATAATAGATAATTCTATAGGTGTGGTTTAGAGAGGGGGGTGGGTATTACCATTGGGAGATTCAGTATACTATAAATATAATAGATAATTCTATAAGGTGTGGTTTAGAGAGGGGGGTGGGTATTACCATTGGGAGATTCAGTATACTAGAAATATAATAGATAATTCTATAGGTGTGGTTTAGAGAGGGGGGTGGGTATTACCATTGGGAGATTCAGTATACTATAAATATAATAGATAGTTCTATAGGTGTGGTTTAGAGAGGGGGGTGGGTATTACCATTGGGAGATTCAGTATACTATAAATATAATAGATAGTTCTATAGGTGTGGTTTAGAGAGGGGGGTGGGTATTACCATTGGGAGATTCAGTATACTATAAATATAATAGATAGTTCTATAGGTGTGGTTTAGAGAGGGGGGTGGGTATTACCATTGGGAGATTCAGTATACTATAAATATAATAGATAGTTCTATAGGTGTGGTTAAGAGAGGGGGGTGGGTATTACCATTGGGAGATTCAGTATACTAGAAATATAATAGATAGTTCTATAGGTGTGGTTTAGAGAGGGGGGTGGGTATTACCATTGGGAGATTCAGTATACTATAAATATAATAGATAGTTCTATAGGTGTGGTTAAGAGAGGGGGGTGGGTATTACCATTGGGAGATTCAGTATACTAGAAATATAATAGATAGTTCTATAGGTGTGGTTTAGAGAGGGGGGTGGGTATTACCATTGGGAGATTCAGTATACTATAAATATAATAGATAGTTCTATAGGTGTGGTTTAGAGAGGGGGGTGGGTATTACCATTGGGAGATTCAGTATACTAGAAATATAATAGATAGTTCTATAGGTGTGGTTTAGAGAGGGGGGTGGGTATTACCATTGGGAGATTCAGTATACTATAAATATAATAGATAGTTCTATAGGTGTGGTTTAGAGAGGGGGATGGGTATTACCATTGGGAGATTCAGTATACTATAAATATAACAGATAGTTCTATAGGTGTGGTTTAGAGAGGGGGGTGGGTATTACCATTGGGAGATTCAGTATACTAGAAATATAATAGATAGTTCTATAGGTGTGGTTTAGAGAGGGGGGTGGGTATTACCATTGGGAGATTCAGTATACTATAAATATAATAGATAGTTCTATAGGTGTGGTTTAGAGAGGGGGGTGGGTATTACCATTGGGAGATTCAGTATACTAGAAATATAATAGATAGTTCTATAGGTGTGGTTTAGAGAGGGGGGTGGGTATTACCATTGGGAGATTCAGTATACTATAAATATAATAGATAGTTCTATAGGTGTGGTTAAGAGAGGGGGGTGGGTATTACCATTGGGAGATTCAGTATACTATAAATATAATAGATAGTTCTATAGGTGTGGTTTAGAGAGGGGGGTGGGTATTACCATTGGGAGATTCAGTATACTAGAAATATAATAGATAGTTCTATAGGTGTGGTTTAGAGAGGGGGGTGGGTATTACCATTGGGAGATTCAGTATACTATAAATATAATAGATAGTTCTATAGGTGTGGTTTAGAGAGGGGGGTGGGTATTACCATTGGGAGATTCAGTATACTATAAATATAATAGATAGTTCTATAGGTGTGGTTTAGAGAGGGGGGGTGGGTATTACCATTGGGAGATTCAGTATACTATAAATATAATAGATAGTTCTATAGGTATGGTTTAGAGAGGGGGGGTGGGTATTACCATTGGGAGATTCAGTATACTATAAATATAATAGATAGTTCTATAGGTGTGGTTTAGAGAGGGGGGGTGGGTATTACCATTGGGAGATTCAGTATACTATAAATATAATAGATAGTTCTATAAGGTGTGGTTTAGAGAGGGGGGTGGGTATTACCATTGGGAGATTCAGTATACTATAAATATAATAGATAGTTCTATAGGTGTGGTTTAGAGAGGGGGGTGGGTATTACCATTGGGAGATTCAGTATACTATAAATATAATATAGTTCTATAGGTGTGGTTTAGAGAGGGGGGTGGGTATTACCATTGGGAGATTCAGTATACTAGAAATATAATAGATAATTCTATAAGGTGTGGTTTAGAGAGGGGGGTGGGTATTACCATTGGGAGATTCAGTATACTAGAAATATAATAGATAATTCTATAGGTGTGGTTTAGAGAGGGGGGTGGGTATTACCATTGGGAGATTCAGTATACTAGAAATATAATAGATAATTCTATAGGTGTGGTTTAGACTAACAAGACTAAACAATATATATAGTAAATAAATGAATATCAATCTAAGATATAAATAAAAACTAGTCTAACCTCCGTCTCAGGCTCGGGTTTGGCTGTCTGGCCCTGATTAGTATTTTTTATTTTTTTAGTTGTGATATTCTCCTCTATAACCACTCGAGGCGTGGTGGCTATCGCTGTGGTCTTCATATTTTTAATTGGTCTTACTGTTGTTTCTGTAACTAGAAATCCTTAATTATTAGACCAATGAAATGAAATAGAGTTTTATATCTAAGCAATAAGCAACATCAAACAATTTTTAATTCTTTTTACTTCCAGACTAAGAAGGGATCTTTACAGTTCAAATCAGCTTGATGTCTTTCAATGAAAAATGGCTGACATTTGTTGATAAGAAGTATTATACCTTGACAGTTAGGTTTATCGTTGATAAAGACTTCTGTGCCTTCTATAGTTTTACCATAGGGTGTGACACAATAACACATTGACCCTTCACACTGTACGGGTTGAAAATATCCCTCCACTGTACACTTGGGGCGTTTACCACCCAGAGCTCTCGTACGCGAAAATTTCACGATTTCAAAAACACAGGGTCTTAAATTAGAACCTGAAATATAAAGGGGTAGTAAATAAGACTGGATAAGGTAAAGTTAAAGTCAATTGTGGTCTGTATTAATTGCATTAGTTATCCCAATAAATAGAGTTATTTCCCTTACATTATAGAACTGTATCAGAAAGATATGCCAGACTGATAGAAAGCGATGTTGAATTATAGATTATCCAGTAACATATTTCACTTACCTAATTCACAGTCAGGTACATTAGGTTGTCCCATATTGGTAGACGGGATCATTCTGCCATCTAAATCTGAACACCAACAGTTACCAGTGCCTGGATAACCTCGACACTGCATGGTATCGTAGTCTCCCTCTACAGTACATCTTGGTACATAATTTCCTATTAAATCTTTACTGGCTCGTCTGAGCTGTTCACACGGTGTTAATGGTTTACTAGTGGTAGTAGGGACTGATGCTTCTACAATTTACAATACAATCATTTATTTAGGGTGTTCTAGTAGATACTTTAGGAAAATAGTATAAGATGTTATATGAGATACTCTCCTATAGAAGCACTGGTCTAGGACACTAGTATTAGGTGTTATAAGAGATACTCTCCTATAGAAACACTGGCCTAGGGACACAAGTATTAGGTGTTATAAGAGATACTCTCCTATAGAAGCACTGGCCTAGGACACTAGTATTAGGTGTTATAAGAGATACTCTCCTATAGAAACACTGGTCTAGGACAATAGTATAAGGTGTTATAGTAGATACTCTCCTATAGAAACACTGGCTTAGGTTACAAGTATTAGGTGTTATAGTAGATGCTCTCCTATAGAAGCACTGGCCTAGGACAATAGTATAAGGCATTATAGTAGATACTCTCCTATAGAAACACTGGCCTAGGTTACAAGTATTAGGTGTTATATGAGATACTCTCCTATAGAAGCACTGGTCTAGGTAACAAGTATTAGGTGTTATAAGAGATACTCTCCTATAGAAGCACTGGCCTAGGACACTAGTATAAGATGTTATATGAGATACTCTCCTATAGAATAGAAGCACTGGCCTAGGACAATAGTATTAGATGTTATAAGAGATACTCTCCTATAGAAGCACTGGCCTAGGACACTAGTATTAGGTGTTATAAGAGATATTCTCCTATAGAAACACTGGTCTAGGACAATAGTATAAGGCATTATAGTAGATACTCTCCTATAGAATAGAGCCACTGGCCGAGATCACTAGAGACAAAAGACTATAATATGGATTTCAGCATACATCATACAGTTTAACATCCTCCCTGAATAATAACACACTTTTACCCTACCCCACATCATACAAAATACCCCCCTACCCCATACTTTATAATAAACTTACTTGTAACAACAGGCACCCCCATTCCACTACCAGATCCTGACCCTCCTACATCCTCATCATCAGGTGTTCCATCATCATCATCATCATCATCATTACCAGATCCACTTCCTCCGACAGCTGGTTCATCAGCCTGGAATAAACCAAAACCACCATGGTTAATACAGTTCAATAGCTATCAATGTATGGAGAAATAGTTTGTGTACATATAATGGACAAAATCTAAACTACATCTCTTCACAACATTCAGCATGCAATGTTCTTAGAGCCTGATAGTGGTTCATTTCATTTTAATAACTTATTGGCCTGGTGAATAAGAGCAGTGTTTTGTTACTGAAATTTGGAGAAAAAGTGTCTTGTTATTTATCATAAATTCCCCCTCTCCTCCTCAAATATCTTTTATAATATATACCGGTATATATATATATATAAAGTTGAGTAAATAGATGAATATATATATTCATATTGGATAATTCATACTTAATAATTACCCAATACCCATTAATTATACATAATTAAGCAATTATTAAATTAAGGTTTGGTATTTGAACACATTGCATCAGTCCAATTTTTAATCAGACGTCTATGGTTCTTACAAATTCCTCTAAAACTAAGTTTTTTATGACATCACCATAGTAACCATGGTAATAATATTATCAGATGACCTGTATAATAGCTATCTAATCAAGGTGGAGATTTATTTCAATGCCAATATGCTGTCAAATGGAGTGTATTTTCTGTCATTTCATCAAGTGATGATTCAACTCATTGTGAATGACTTCATCTTACAGTCGTCACTGACAGCCGTCACATCCGACTGTCAAATTACAACTCTTCTATATTGGAGATTATAAGAGTAGGAGTGCTAACTAGAGTCAGTGTTCGAGATGACCTAATCAAATTTATTGCTGATATCAATATCAAGTTATTCAGTAATATTCAACTTGTTATAAAAGAAAGTATTTTATTATTGTCAACTGGAGATATTGAAGAAATACTGCATAATAATGCATTTATTGGTAATAAAGTATTCAGTAATATTCTATATTACTATATTAAACTGTAGTATTACACTTCCTGTCAACATCCCCCACTTTTACTGAACTCTTCAGTAAAACGCGGAATCGGTCCGTCAAAAGGGGTCATGGATGGAACCGTCGGTAAAACGCGGAATTGATAGATTAAACCGATTAATTAACCTAAAAAGTCAAAACCTTGTGTTGGTTATGATCGGTCGATAAAAGACGGCAAGGTGGAACCGTCGGTAAAACCAATTAACCTAAAAAGTAAAAACCTTGTGTTGGTTATGATGTTATCAATATCAGTAAACTGTCAACATTAAAAGTATTTTTTTTACTAAAACTACCTAAATCGGTCGGTATAAGTTGGTTATGATGTATATACTTAATGGTGTGAGTAAGTTATTTTTGCCCCTGGAAGAACATGTGTTCATCGGTAAAACTTAGACGTTACACATGTTCGTCGGTAAAACTTAGATGTTACACCCCCCCCCCCAGTCAAAATGGTCACGCTACGCCCCTGGTGTTCACTTCCAGTCAATACAGTAACTAATAGACACAAGTGTTCACCTCCAGTCGATACAGTACTGGCATTTATTATATTAAAGCTGAATGACAGCCCAGTGTACAACCAATAACAGCCAATCTATTTTAGTCTTGGACTTCATTAACACTGTCTTAATGACAGATTATTCTAAACTTTAGGTACTGGTACAGAATAAAGGAAGCAGGGTATTAGATGATGTTAGTACTATTTTGATGGTCACCCAGTAAGGTAATGGTAAGGATGTTCCTAAAGAGGAATTCTCTATTTCGATATGTATTTGTTAAAGGTTCTTCAACTTGCCGAGCCTGTAGCTGATTGGACTTCTGTTAAATAAAAGCAGACGACTTCAGATTGTGTGTGAAACTCTATAATCGCTTATTATAATACAGGTAGAACCTGGAAAAACTGTCGCATGAAGGAGCAAGTAATGCAGACGTACCTTCTCCTACCTTAAAATTTCTGAAATATTTGTGCCAATGGCAACATTAACAGTATTTTTTTTAAAGACTTCTATCTCCATGACAGTGGATTAAGAATATATTAAATCTCATTCTGCCATCTGTAAGAATTGGTTTGAATTGATATAGAAATAATCTCCCCAGTCAGAAAAAATTGTGAGCTCAAGTGAAAGAAAAGTTGTGATCTTCTAATCTAATTAAATTTACAGCCATTTTTTTTTCTGAGAATGAAAATTATTACAATTTCTATTCCCTTGGTAACAGAAAGAAAATTACCTAGCACTAAATCACCTTCAAGTTGGAACCGCGGCTTCAAAAAGAGTTAATAACATTTCCTGCTACTCTCATGTTTTTAACAGTTTGATTGAATTGGGTTGTCATGACGATATGAAAGCGAAAGTAGAAAATAAAGGCGGGAAATGAATAGTGTAGATTCTGTAACAATAACATTGTAACAGTTCTATTGGAAATCTATACTCTAACTAAATGGTTTTTAAAGGGAGCAGTCAACCACTTCAAAATAAATACATCAAGTTGGAAAGTGGAATTCAGGGACAGAAATGCCACACTTAGTAACCAATGGCTTTACAGGGTAACTTTAGTTGAGGGGCCGAGCTAATTATCAAGGGCTATGGCCACCATCCTTTTACTACCGTACATAAAATATTGAAAGTATTTGACAGTTATAGGGCCTAACTTTGGTTTGAACTTTTTTTCTAGCTCTTCCTTAGAAACGTAAGAAGGATGATATGTTTTAAGCTTGGGTTGCCAATCTAGCGACATCTGACTGGGTTATAGTCAAGAGGGTTGAAACAAGGTTACATCACTAACAGATGTATCAATAACAAGACATGATTCCACATTGTAATATATCAATAGGGAATTGATTTTTTCAATGTCATTTCAATAATGAAATCTACAAATATGTGACCATTGTTTACTGTGAAACACATTGTGATGCATTGTAACACATTGTGTGATATTCAAACCATCAACAACCCAGTCACCTAGTGGTATCAGGTGGTATCAGGTGGTGTCAGGTGCTTCAGGATTTCCATTCAGTCTTACTCAAAATACACACAAAACAGCCATCAACATATGGTTATTGGTAATCCATTTAACCAACAAGTTGAGCTTGTAAAGACAGAATGACAGCAGGTGTTTCCCTCGGGTATTCTATTCATTATATTGTCAATCAATATCAGTATGACTTTATAGTAACTAGACAACACTAGGTCTATATTGGACCTCATATACATGATACCTACTGCCATTGGGTAGGGTACGCCAGGTTTGTTTTCAATGTGTTTAGGGACATGACATAAAACTTAGTTTTCATTCTGATCTAACCTTACCATACTTCAGTTGAAATCAACTCCCATTATATTCAACAGGTCCAACTGATAATTTGGAAGGTGCTAGTTGTCACAGTAACATGACAGAGATTTCACAGAATTCACCAACTGACAGAAAGTTCTGTTATCAAAGTTAATATTAGATGATTTAAAGTATTGGTCTACTGTTTATAGCATGCTAATAATATACAATACAAGACTAGAGTGAATCATGTACAATATATATATAACTTCAATTAATGCATGCTAACACACCACTTTCATTCTCCTTGTAATAATCATATTCTATTATATTCTCCTGATAAACAAGTGATTACAAGAGGTTTGTGCTGTATCACTTTTCAACCTCTATTGTCAACAAACTATATAATGCTGGAACTAATATACTGGGAGCAATAACTTCATATAGATCTGTTCCTGATTGAACAATCAAATCATCAGCTTCACTGAAATTTTGATTGTTGACAACTCTCAATTCCATTGTGTCAATGCTGTTTTTTAATAAAGCAATGACAGCATGGCCTTTTCTATTTCTTAATAATAGTGATAAAATTGTTGTTAGTTAATATGTCATTAATAAATTTAAATGAACATGCTGACTTAAAGCTATCATGAAAGTTCAAAAATGAAAAAGAAAATCTGTAAAGCTGAATAATTCTTTGATTATTATCTTAGATAAACAAAAGGGGTTATATTGAAGTGGAGTAACAAATTTCCTTTCTTCAACAGATCAAAATACAGATTCATTTTTTAACAACATGGTAGCTTTAAGATTTGAAATAATGAAAAATAAATTTTGATTGACTTACCATGGGCATGCTGTAAAGATCTATATCAATGAGATTGTCGGCATTATGATACGATGGTAATGACTGAAAAAACATCAAAAATAGCAGGCAATGAAATGACCAGAAATTACAAACATCAACATGCATTACATGTGCATCAGATTTAAAATAGGTCAAGGTGGATAGTATATTATAAAATTACTTAGAATGGCAGGATCCACGGACATCTGATTGATAATTGGATATATGCTTATCACCTGATATATTTCATGGATTTAAAAAATAAATTTAGATGAAGTTAATAAACCACATAAGTTTTGGAATGATAAGTTACAAATGACTTGAAACAAGTCCTCACTGGATATCAACACTAGAAAATTAACATATTTACTAGATGGCACATTCTACCATTATTTATAAAAACTGATAATAGTTTGAACTTAGTTATTTTGATGAACATGCACAATTTGTTTCAGTTTTATTTGGGAAGGGGCTAGACAGAAATATTTGTGGCACTTACAACATTCTGTTTGAGCTGAATTTCAATTTGATTATCTTTTTCTATAGAGGATTGAGAAAATATTTCAGTTATATTAGCAAAACTGTTTACTTAATTAACAATTGTAAGTATATATTATAAATGGTATGTGTTGTCTTATTTAAAAGTGGTATTGATCTGTGAGTTTGTATTTTAGATCATACTAAATATATGTGAATAGAAAATGAAATGAAATGTATTCAGGGGCAACAACTCTAAATCAAACTGCAGTATATAACTCCTCCACTTTATAACTAGAAACATATTTCATCTTTTAATCTGATTAAAACCAAATTATCTACTTCACAGAAGATAACAAGCTCTTGGTATAAAAACTTAATTTAGCTGATAGCAAGTCTGTCAGTTTCTCCTCCTCCTACACAATCACTTTCTACCTTTAAACAGCCACTTATAATTAAATAAATATCATCAGTATTCATCAGTTAATATCTATACTGAAGAAAGATACAACTATATTTTGGTACCAGTTGGTCTACAAGGATCCTTTCTACCACCTGGTCCTTGGTCAAACTTCTTGGTACTGATTTTACAAGGATAACAACTAAGGTCTATAAGGATCCTTTCTACCAACTGGTCCTTGGTCAAACCTTTTGGCAATGATTTTACAAGGATAACAACTTAGGTTCACAAGGATCTTTTCTACCATCTGGTCCTTGGTCAAACTTTTGGTATTGATTCTACAAGGATAACAACTTAGGCTCACAGTTAAAGATCTTTTCTACCAGCTGGTCATTTTTTGTTTATCCTTATTTAAGGATACCCTAGTACTGTCTCTTTAATTCCCTTAAAACACATTGGGAATTCAAAAACAATCCTTCAAATCAATTGGAATTAACTAGAAACTGCTACTTTAAAATCTATGATTGTGGCTAGAGGGAATTAAACATGAAGTTTGTAGATGAAGACCATCAATATCCCTGATTATATTATAGAATAGACCTAGAGCTATTCAGAGTTTCATTCCAGTTATATTCTCTTCACAAATTACACCTCATTTCTTCATTACATTTTAAATAGGTGCATGAGCTTGTCTTATACATCTTCACAATGTCAGGTTATTACAAACTTCATCTTATACATCTTTACAACAATTGATTCATCAAATCAATGAAGCTATTACAAACTTCATCTTTAAATCTAATGTGTACAGCTTCACTAATACATCTTCAATTCATTCATTACATTATTATAATAGTGCAATAGACTTTCTTATACATCTTCACAATGTCAGTTATTACAAACTTCATCTTATACATCTTCACAATGTCAAGTTATTACAAACTTCATCTTATACATCTTCACAATGTCAAGCTATTACAAACTTCATCTTATACATCTTCACAATGTCAAGTTATTACAAACTTCATCTTATACATCTTCACAATGTCAAGTTATTACAAACTTCATCTTATACATCTTTACAATGTCAAGCTATTACAAACTTCATCTTATACATCTTTACAATGTCAAGCTATTACAAACTTCATCTTATACATCTTCACAATGTCAAGTTATTACAAACTTCATCTTATACATCTTCACAATGTCAAGCTATTACAAACTTCATCTTATACATCTTTACAATGTCAGGTTATTACAAACATCATCTTATACATCTTCACAATGTCAGGTTATTACAGACTTCACCTTATACCTTGACTACAATAGGCACCTTTCTTGCAAAGGGCTCTAATTGACTGTATTCGCTCACTAAATAAATCTTATCAAAATGTGCAATCATGAAAGGGTGCCCATACTCATGAAAGGGTGCCCATAATCAAGGAAGGGTGCCCATATTACAGTTACCCTATTTTGAGTTATGTTTGTGTACAATTCAGTCCTTGGTGATATATTTTGATTGTAAGTGACAAACTTTTTTATTAATTTGTAGACAAATCTATTAAATAAAATGGACCACGTTCGAAACAGACAACTCAGTTTCTCGTATATTTGCCAAAAGACAAACCATGAATTGAATAAATCTTGACACGTGAAGTTTTCTAGTAGTGTAAAACCAGGACATGGTGATTTAATAAAGAACCAGCACACAGTTTATATGTCCTTTAAATAATTTAATTTCTTAGTCGCATAATATCAATCTAAGTTTAAAGAAGAGGTTTATTGATTACCATGGAAATAAACAACCTTTAAATATAACGTCTGTACTAAAACAACTGCCGAATCAGCCAATTTATTAACTTCAGAAAAATTTCCCAAAAAACTACATCTACACTAGACTACAGCAGGATTAGATGAACACATTCCTAGATAAATTGTCATAAAAATGTCTGTGATAACAACGGAACCGAGCAATATTTTAACAGTACAAATTATAAAAGACAATAAAAAGCAGGAATATTAGAAGACACATGAGACACTAAATTTACAAGAATTAGAACTAGTTATGTAGAGTAAGAAAGGTGAAAACAATCATAAAGAATATAGAAATATGGTAGTATAAGACGTGCTGGTAATATAAGAACTCTAATCAGACTAATACAGGCACCCCAACAGTCTGTTAACTGGAGTAGTACAAGTACCTATGATAATTAACTAGTCATTAATAAAGTAATTAGTAGTATTTACTACTACTCTAACGAACTACCCTACTGTGAGTTGTTTTATATACCATACCAATATACACCGAATATATCTTATAGTAATTTTAATATCACATTGATTATTGTTCTGAATAAGATCAAGATTAAACACGATTCTCATCTTATATAGGCACAGCTTTATGGAACAACAATTACTGGTTAAAGTTTATGCAATGTTTCGACGCTTCATTCTGTGCCTGAGGACGGCGGGGGAAACACGTCGAAACATTGCATAAACTTTAACCAGTGATTGTTGTTCCATAAAGCTGTGCCTATATATCATATTCACAATTGCTGAATTCCATTTAAAGACTTTAATTCTCATCTTGGTGCTCCTTCAGATAACAATAAACAGCAATGAGAGAAATTTACAGACATCTTCAACAATTCTCTCTGTTCTTAAAGCTCAAATTCAGTCTTCTGAAGGCTCAAAATACATCTCAGGTCATCTGTTATCCATTGGCACCCTCACTTCCAGGCCTTTGGGTCTTGCTTTACTTGCTTTTGACCCCCTCTGAAGCATTTACTACATAAGCCCTAAGCGCTTGTAAATGAGTCAATGCTTTTCTCTGCTTAAACGAAACAGAGCGATCAATGGCTAATTTTTAACCAAGAACCAAGTATTTTATATACAGACAAAAACAAAGCTACTGGTATATTTAAAATCAAGTTAAAGTGTTTGTATAAGTGAAGGTAAGATCGATGAGCTATAGAAGAAGGTATAATCACTGTAAAATAACAGTTATTATCACTAGGAATATAATAACATGGTTTAAACTCTCTCTCACTTTAATTACATTCTCTCAGTTGGTATATCATAAAAGCAGTAAATGAACAGTTAATATGAAGAAGTATATCAATTATAAGTATTTCATAATAAAAAGTGGTATCAGGTGTCTAGAAGAGTAAGCATTCAATATGAAAAGTGGTATCAGGTGTCTAGAAGAGTAAGTTTGTCCTGTATGAATGCCTGAATGATATTTTGCCACAAAAAATGAATTATTTCCTATGCTACAACAATTGGAGCCGTAATTATGGCAACTCTGGGTGACTGAATTGTGAGTTGCATTCGATACTCCTAGACACTCATTATTCACAACCATATACAACTGATGATTACTTTAGTTTAAAAGCAGCTTAATGCTCTCTTTATAGAAAATCTATGTAAAATCCAGTGAGCATTAAAAAAAAACGGCCTGATTTAATTTTAAAATTCCACCCGACTGATATAAATGAATTTAAGAGTTTTAATCTGAATGGAACTAGCAGGAGGCGTTGTATCAAACTCTTGGACAAATTCCAAAAAGTCTGGCATTTCTCTATACCCCTATTCTTCTCAACAATTTCTTTTTTTTTCATTAGTTATTAACCTAACAATTCAAACGAAGATGAAGTGATATCTCACGTGTTTAATTTTTATTAACGAGGTTTGGTTATATCATAATATATTCCCTAGTGTATGTAACATATACTCCTAGCCTTCTATATCTCATTTGATATTGAAATTCTACAATAGCTTTAATGTGTTTAAATAAGTCAAAAAGACAGCCTTGGTTAAAACATATATGGAATTAGATTGCAAACTGAAATAGGTCAGTTGTCTGAAGATAGCACAACCTGAAATTCTGAGTAACAACATGTTTCAGGTTCTGTTTTAGTTGTCTGAAGATAGCACAGCCTGGAACTCTGAGAAACAACATGTTTCAGGTTCTGTTTTAGTTGTCTGAAGATAGCACAGCCTGGAACTCTGAGAAACAACATGTTTCAGGTTCTGTTTTAGTTGTCTGGAGATAGCACAGCCTGGAACTCTGAGAAACGACATGTTTCAGGTTCTGTTTTAGTTGTCTGAAGATAGCACAGCCTGAAACTCTGAGAAACAACATGTTTCAGGTTCTGTTTTAGTTGTCTGAAGATAGCACAGCCTGGAACTCTGAGAAACAACATGTTTCAGGTTCTGTTTTAGTTGTCTGAGATAGCACAGCCTGGAACTCTGAGATAACACATGTTTCAGGTTCTGTTTTAGTTGTCTGAAGATAGCACAGCCTGGAACTCTGAGATAACAACATGTTTCAGGTTCTGTTTTAGTTGTCTGAAGATAGCACAGCCTGAACTCTGAGAACACATGTTTCAGGTTCTGTTTTAGTTGTCTGGAGATAGCACAGCCTGGAACTCTGAGAAACACATGTTTCAGGTTCTGTTTTAGTTGTCTGAAGATAGCACAGCCTGAACTCTGAGAAACGACATGTTTCGGGTTCTGTTTAATTTAAGATTAGGCACTGATATATAGAAAACTTTTTTACATTTATTAATCAGTTTTCAAGTTCATACTGAAATCAACCATTGACATGTAAATTGTAAAAATTTTAAAGAACAGCTTAAGTTAGAATCCTGATAATTGAGGAATGATTTGGAATTCCAGGAACATGCCTCCTGGAAGAATCAGTTTATCTACATGATTAAAAGTTGACTGTCAGTAATTGAAAAGTCTGTTCCTATAATTTAAAATATATTTAGACTATAAAACGTTTTTCTTCAAGAAATTCTTCACATGAAACTAGAATTATAGAAAATTGGTTGCATTCAGTTGACTTTCTCATACATATAAGTTAGTTATATTGAATAGTTGGAATCAAAAATTGTTCTTTATAAATCTTTAAAGATATAGTTACTTTTTATTTTATTAACTTATTTTACGATGGTACTGTGACCCTAGTACAATATGTATTGTGACCCTAGTACAATATGTATTGTGACCCTAGTAAAATATGTACTGTGACCCTTGTACAATATGTACTGTGACCCTAGTACAATATGTATTGTGACCCTAGTACAATATGTACTGTGACCCTATAAAATACATATTGTATCCCTATTAAAATACATATTGTGTCCCTATTAAAATACATATTGTGTCCCTATTAAAATACATATTGTGATCCCTATTAAAATACTTGACCCTATAAATATTGTATCCCTATAAAATATATGTACCCTTAAAATACATATTGTATCCCTATTAAAATACATATTGTATCCCTATTAAAATACAGATCGTATCCCTATTAAAATACATATTGTATCCCTATTAAAATACAGATTGTATCCCTATTAAAATACATATTGTATCCCTAAATTAAAATACATATTGTATCCCTATTAAAATACATATTGTATCCCTATTAAAATACATATTGTATCCCTATTAAAATACATATTGTATCCCTATTAAAATACATATTGCATCCCTATTAAAATACATATTGTGACCCTTGTATAATGCAATATGCTTTGTAACCCTAGTATCATTACTTGTATGGTATTGTGACCCTTGTATTGTGATCTGTATCATAACCTTAGATTCGTAGTGTATTGAGGTTGGCGTGATGGGTGATACTAAACACTATCTATAATACCAGTTGATTCTCAAACTACACCTCCCCCTAGGGAGTGATACCATCAGAGAACATGGCTCTTTACTTTCTATAAGCTTAGTTACTCTCCCTGATAATAGATAATCAATGTTCAATACAATAACATAGATAGTATCAAATTATACTCTTGTTTACTCTTCTCTTCAGGTTAGATAGAAACATTACTGGTGTCATCACATCATACCTTTATGGTTTACCACACCCTTATTACTACTGGAAGGGGAGGGGAGTAGGTAGGATCCTGTGGAACATGATCATTGTGTTCTTGTCCACCTAGAGCAACTTGGATGTCTGATCAACCCATTGTCCAACTATTCATTAGAAGTCCTGTACACCAATCTGAATTTACCTAGTAAGTGTCATGGAAACACAAGAAGGGGTGATGTCGAATTTTGTGATCAACGAGCTCCCAGGGGAGATAATTTGTCTACCCAATAATGTCTTCTTATCAGACTGGGTCAGTCATAATTAACTAGAATTGTTTCTATGACCCTGTCTAGTTAGATAATAAAGACTTAATTATGGTTGACCCAGTCTCATTAATAGATGATTTATAACAATTAATTATTACCTCCCTTAAAGACCCTATTACCCAGTCTCTTTTCTGTTTTACTGCAGCAAAGGATGAGCTCTCCACCAACACCCAATAATAAAATACAACAAAAATTCTATTATACAAATTTCACAACATCTTTTTTTATATTTAAATGGATGAATTATTACCAAGGAAACCTGACATGAAATTAATTTAAATTTAGCAAAAATTCATGATTATCATTTTCTTAAACAGCAAAAAAACAAAGTAATAAAACATTTCCTCATATATTTTATCAGTATTTTTTAAAAGAGAATTTTGAAATATAAAGTTGTAGAATTTAAAACAACTAATTTTTTGTATTAATTGAAATCCAAGCAAGTAATCTTCTTAACAACACAGTGTTTGTGTATTTTTAAAAGTGTTGCTAGGCGACTGAGTCATAAAATAGCTGTGTTGTTTGCAGTCTTGACATCATTAGACTGTGTTTCTCAATGAAAAAAAATGTGATAGTTAGGAGAAAAATACAACTCTGGGAAATCAACGCTTTACTACATTCATTTTAAAAGTTTCATTTATACATCATTTGAGCCTCATTAAACTGTGGTTTATAACAGGACTCTCTAGCGATATGAATAGAAGATTGGAACGGTCTACAGCAAGATTAAAATAACATGGTAGATCTTTAATAACCTTCCATTAAGATTCATTCTATAAGGATAATAAAAACAGTGTTACATCTTGCTGGTCTAATGAAATGAAATGAAATGAAATGAAGTTTTATGTTTTTACTAAGTCAAGTTTTATATTCCACTCTTCTGTACCTTGCTTGCTAATGAAATGAAATGGAGTTTTATGTAAGTCCTATTGTTCTCAAAACACTCCTATTGCAATACTGTCCCAATTGTTCTGAATAATAAAATGAAATGTTGTTTTATATCCTTCTGTTCTGTATCTTATTGGACTAATGAAATGAAATAGAGTTTTATATCCTACTGTTCTGTATCTTATTGGACTGATGAAATGAAATAGTGTTTTATATCCTACTGTTCTGTATCTTATTGGACTAATGAAATGAAATAGAGCTTTATATCCTACTGTTCTGTATCTTATTTGACTAATGAAATGAAATGTTGTTTTATATCCTTCTGTTCTGTATCTTATTGGACTAATGAAATGAAATAGAGTTTTATATCCTACTGTTCTGTATCTTATTGGACTAATGAAATGAAATAGAGTTTTATATCCTACTGTACTGTATCTTATTGGACTAATGAAATGAAATAGAGTTTTATATCCTTCTGTTCTGTATCTTATTGGACTGATGAAATGAAATAGTGTTTTATATCCTACTGTTCTGTATCTTATTGGACTAATGAAATGAAATAGAGCTTTATATCCTACTGTTCTGTATCTTATTGGACTAATGAAATGAAATAGAGTTTTATATCTTACTGTTCTGTATCTTATTGGACTAATGAAATGAAATAGAGTTTTATATCCTACTGTTCTGTATATTATTGGACTAATGAAATGAAATAGAGTTTTATATCCTACTGTTCTGTATCTTATTGGACTAATGATATGAAATATAGTTTTATATCCTTCTGTTCTGTATCTTATTGTACTAATGAGATGAAATAGAGTTTTATATCCTACTGTTCTGTATCTTATTGGACTAATGAAATGAAATAGAGCTTTATATCCTACTGTTCTGTATCTTATTGGACTAATGAAATGAAATAGTGTTTTATATCCTACTGTTCTGTATCTTATTGGACTAATGAAATGAAATAGTGTTTTATATCCTACTGTTCTGTATCTTATTGGACTAATGAAATGAAATAGAGTTTTATATCCTACTGTTCTGTATCTTATTGTACTAATGAAATGAAATAGTGTTTTATATCCTACTGTTCTGTATCTTATTGGACTAATGAAATGAAATAGAGTTTTATATCCTTCTGTTCTGTATCTTATTGGACTAATGAAATGAAATAGAGTTTTATATCCTACTGTTCTGTATCTTATTGTACTAATGAAATGAAATAGAGTTTTATATCCTACTGTTCTGTATCTTATTGGACTAATGAAATGAAATATAGTTTTATATCCTACTGTTCTGTATCTTATTGGACTAATGAAATGAAATAGAGCTTTATATCCTACTGTTCTGTATCTTATTGGACTAATGAAATGAAATAGAGCTTTATATCCTACTGTTCTGTATCTTATTGTACTAATGAGATGAAATAGAGTTTTATATCCTACTGTTCTGTATCTTATTGTACTAATGAGATGAAATAGAGTTTTATATCCTACTGTTCTGTATCTTATTGGACTGATGAAATGAAATGTAGTTTTATATCCTACTGTTCTGTATCTTATTGGACTAATGAAATGAAATGTTGTTTTATATCCTACTGTTCTGTATCTTATTGGACTAATGAAATGAAATAGAGTTTTATATCCTACTGTTCTGTATCTTATTGGACTGATGAAATGAAATGTTGTTTTATATCCTACTGTTCTGTATCTTATTGGACTAATGAAATGAAATATAGTTTTATATCCTACTGTTCTGTATCTTATTGGACTGATGAAATGAAATAGAGTTTAATATCCTACTGTTCTGTATCTTATTGGACTAATGAAATGAAATATAGTTTTATATCCTACTGTTCTGTATCTCATTGGACTAATGAAATGAAATAGAGTTTTATATCCTACTGTTCTGTATCTTATTGGACTGATGAAATGAAATAGAGCTTTATATCCTACTGTTCTGTATCTTATTGGACTAATGAAATGAAATAGAGCTTTATATCCTACTGTTCTGTATCTTATTGGACTAATGAAATGAAATAGAGTTTTATATCCTACTGTTCTGTATCTTATTGGACTAATGAAATGAAATAGAGTTTTATATCCTACTGTTCTGTATCTTATTGGACTAATGAAATGAAATATAGTTTTATATCCTTCTGTTCTGTATCTTATTGGACTATTGAAATGAAATAGAGTTTTATATCCTACTGTTCTGTATCTTATTGGACTAATGAAATGAAATAGAGTTTTATATCCTACTGTTCTGTATCTTATTGGACTAATGAAATGAAATAGAGTTTTATATCCTACTGTTCTATAATTTATCAAAAAGAAATAGATTTTGATATCCTAGAAAAGACACTGTTAAATAGTAAATACGAACTGGAATTTATAAATAGCGAACCTCACGGTTGACGTAATACAATAAGAAATGTTACAGGAGGATGTTAACTTACAAACTTGTTTATTTTGTTATCTGTACCATATTTCTAGAAAAACTAGGCCACTTCAAACATCCTGCTTTTGACCCAATTTAAATATAAAAGGGGTTGTTCAAAGATAACTATCAAAAATAGAACCAGATAGTAGAACATTTAATGTAGTATGTAATAAACCTAGAAGTAGTATATCTATTACCTTGTGTTTAAAAAGTGGGATGTAATAAATAAAAAGTAGTATATCTATATATCTTGTGTTTAGAAACGTAGTATGTAATAAACCTAGAAGTAGTATATCTATATATCTTGTGTTTAGAAACGTAGTATGTAATAAACCTAGAAGTAGTATATCTATATATCTTGTGTTTGAAAGTGGGATTAATAAACCTAGAAGTAGTATATCTATATATCTTGTGTTTAGAAACGTAGTATGTAATAAATAAAAAGTAGTTTATCCATTTATCTTGGTTTAGAAACGTAGTATGTAAAAAGTAAGAAGTAGTATATTATATATCTTGTGTTTTGAAACGTAGTATGTAATAAATAAAAAGTGGGATATCTATATATCTTGTGTTTTTAAAAATGTTATTCCCAAAAATTTTATTAATACTTTGTTTAAAATGATTTAAAGGGGAAAAGAGTAATATTTTATCTTTTTTAAAACCATTTAATAAAAAAAATTAAAATTAATATTTGTAGAAGTTGTATTTTTAAGATTTTAAATTTTTAAATTTTAATGACTTAAAATTTTAGAAATTTCATACCTTTACAAATAAAAAAAATTACAATTTAAGGGAATTTTATTTAAAAGTTTTAAACTGTTTTTAATTTCATTTTTGATTTAATTTTCAAATAAAAAAAAACCAAAAAGGGAAGATTAAAAGGGAATGTTTAACATTGAAATAAAAAAAACCCAAAAAGTTAGTTTTATTTTTAAAAAACCCAAAAAAAAAGTTCAAATCCAAATTTTGAATCTTCCTTAAAAAAAGTTAAATCCTTTCTGAATTTTTAAACCCAATAAATTTTTAATTTTTAAAAAATAAAAAATTTTAAAAAATCTAGAAAACAAACTTGATAAAAATGTCAATCAAAAAAAATCCAGTGTCTTAAAATAGACATGAAAGACATACAGCAAGTTAACTATCTTTAAAATAAACACAAATCTAGAAGAAAATGAAGTTAAAAGTTGAGTTTTTAGTTGAAAAGACTTGAAGGAAATTAGACTAGTAACTAAACTAATTTGTTTTAAAAAAACCTAGACATATTACATTAAGTTTTACTATAATCTAATGTTTTAAACTTCATGTTTAAGAGGTTTGTAAGACAGAATTTAGTTCTTCCTGAAGGAACACTTTGTGCTATTTGATCATCAGCCATGTTGAGTTTGTTTAACATCCCAGGTGCTTGTATAGTCTTAGCAATTCAATCTAACCTATTCTATTTGAAACCTGGTTTTCGCCTGTCAATGATGTAGGTTGAAAAAACTGGCATAGAAATACATCTAATTGTTCAGATGAGACAATTAACCAAGGCTGTGTATGTTTAAGATCCTTGGACTGTTAGAAAAACATTAAATTGTTCATATACAACAATGTACCCCTGCCCTGCGACCCCTTGTCCTGCCACCCCCACTTTAACTATACAATCAAAAAGTAAATCAACCACCTCAGCATTAAAAACTTGTGAAATTTGCCTGTGTATTGAATGAAAGATATAGATTACTATGTAAATAGAGAGAGAGAAAGTAGACAATGGGAAGGTATGTTTGTTTGTTTAACACTCTGTTTTTATACTCTCTTTAATATATTCACCATTACTACCCTCATCTCTATACTCTATACAATAACTTCAATAAATACTATATACACATACTCATACAGATATAACCCTGCCCAGATATAACCCTGCCCTACCCAGATATAACCCTTCCCTACCCAGATATAACCCTGCCCTACCCAGATATAACCCTACCCTACCCAGATATAACCCTTACCATACCCAGATATAACCTACCATACCAGATATAACCCTACCATACCCAGATATAACCCTGCCCAGATATAACCCTAACCATACCCAGATATAACCCTGCCCAGATATAACCCTGCCCAGATATAACCCTACCCAGATATAACCCTGCCCAGATATAACCCTAACCATACCCAGATATAACCCTTCCCATACCCAGATATAACCCTACCCAGATATAACCCTCCAGATATAACCCTAACCTACCCAGATATAACCCTTACCCAGATATAACCTACCCAGATATAACCTACCCAGATATAACCCTGCCCAGATATAACCCTGCCAAGATACAACTCTGCAGTCTGTGGATTTATCAGAACCAGTTCAATTTTCAGGAACCAGAATAATCCTGATTCTACAATAATAGACTAGCTATATCTCTGCTAGTTTTAATGATATAACAGAATGGTAAAATACTTTCACAGATGTTTTTTCATTAACTTTCATTTAATACTTTTACAGAACAAACTGGGTTTTTCAGAAATTGGTTGCGAAACTGAGATGAAGATATGTAGGGGCTAGACAGAGTTTCTAAGGGGTGGAGCATAAGCACTTACAACCCTTCTATCACCCCCAAAGGAATGCACTTCCTTAAACGTAAATGTGGGTGAGGATCAGCCAGAGTATGGGAGGGTGGAATATCCCCTCAGAATCCTTTTCTCTCCCCTTATGAATGTACATGAACAGTTATAGAGGGGGGGGGGGAGTGGGTAGAGCAATGACCCCATTACAACCCTCCCCTCCCCCCAAGGAATACAACCAGTACATAAATGACCTGACAGGATATGTTGTTGAATTATATAAGAGGTTAGAGAGAATAACTGTAGTGTATTGTATTATACTGGTCTAGAGTAAAGGTTAAATAACAAGGCTAGGGATTGTTAATTAAAGGTTAAAATATTCACTCCATATTATAACTTCATTCACCCAATATACCCTGGTTATATAACAATATACACCTTCAAATACATAATACTAGTCTAACATTACATTGATAACAACTTATTAAACAAAACACAGGAGATTTCAAACTTCTAGCTTGATTCGTGGAGTCCAAACTTCTAATTTAAATTGCAAAACCAAAATCAAAAGTAACAGTTTAGTAAAATATTTGTAACAGCAAATGAACTTTTCATATATAAAGTACTTGAAAATGAAAAGTGATATCAGGTGTCTAGAAGAGCAAGCTTACTGGATAACCTTCTTGGACTCAAACCAGTAACACAGTAACCATGTCGGGCAGGGTTAGGATCCAAGATTGTGTTAAACTTGGAGACCCATAAACCATATCACATTAGAAAGATTTCAAGCCTATCTTGGGCTAGCTATTGTTTAATTTAATTATAGTAGTATTACAGTGATTGTATATTAGGGTCCAGACTAACTAGTGTAGAGTAATAAAATTACCAGTCATTGTTATTTAATATATCACTGGACTAATACAATATTAATATAATTTATTACCCTGGCTGTCTTTCTATATAGATACAGTCAGAACAATTCACACTGTTATTAAATTAACACTCAGTTTAATCCAGTTCAAAAGAAAGCGTTATTTTTGAGAGAACTGAAATGAACGCCAACTGTAATCAGCTTATGAAAAAAAGGTTATTTTTGTTAATGAAACATAAGCTAAAAAAGGTCATATGACACCATTTTTATTGACTAGCAAAGTGTTAGTTTTGGTAAACAGATAATAGTGCCCCATATTTGTAAAAACCAAAGTAGGAATTCATTTAATAAGCAAACTAAGTGAATCTGTAACCCTTTTTAAATTCATATCTTCAATTCAGGAAGGGATATAATCAAATCACTAATCAAACCAGTAAATAGACTAGAATAGTAGAACACCTTTTAAAACGTAAAAAGATATGAAATGAGGTTCTGCTAGAGTAAATGTAAAAAGTAATAATACAGTCAGTGAAGCAACTAGGTAAGTTCATTTCACTTCTTCCACTAGATCATACAACAAACTCTATCTCACTAACACTGGCGTTACAATCTCAGACTAGCAGACTGGAAATAGAATTAGCAGCTAGTAACCTGAAAGATCTCACATTTCACATCAAATATTTCTAACTTGTTGAATGAAATCTTTTACTGCCCAGACAACAAACCCATTCATTCGTTACTGAGACAGAAAATTAACACTTTTAATACAAGTCGTATATTATATAATGCATGACTGGAGTCTAATGGTGCAACTGACTTTAAATCTATTTCATTTACAGGAATCGTTTATTACAATTTACAAAACTAGCTCCTGATTCCTGATGAAAGACTTGTATCTGAAACATGTGACTCATAATAGCACTGGAATTTAACAGTGCGCGTGTTTTTCAATTTTAAATTTATTCCATTTGAATGAAACTTGATTCTAGTTCTGATTCCTGATGAAAGACTTGTATCTAAAACATGTGGTAGAAACAAAGAAGAGATCTAGACACAATGAAAGACTGAAGATAAATGGTGTACACGTTTTCAAATCTAGCCGTCCTGATGAGTGATTTGTATCAAAAACGTGTGACACAGACATTAGATAAATAATACTACAGAATTACACTTGAGAGATATGCTTACTAATAGAATTGACTTATTAGACAGGAGTGGGGAATCAGAATGAGAATATTCTTCAGTATAAAACACTAGACTATTGTTTGAATTGATAATCCTACTTGAATGGTTCTAGACCAATATAGTAACATATTTAATATATATAATCTATAACGGATATTACACTCGCTTTTCTTAGATACAATTTCCTTTTAATATCAATTATAAACTGATATCATATATTGATTGATGTGTGAATATAATTACAAAACAAAACCTAGGGATGTATGTTTCAGATTTATTAACCAGTCTTGGCAATGCTTTCATAAAATTGGGCGAATCAGCATGGTATTGGCCCTTCATCATTATTGCCCTAAACTGATATAGCTTCAATTAGCATAACTCTGTTTTATCTACAACAAGTGGTATATGTATTATTTAGTTTGATATACATTGACCTTTTGACCTGTGTAATTAAAACAATACATTATTAAAGTATAATAACCATGAAGCATTCCTGAAGAGAGTTATTAAAGGTGTATATCAAAGGATAAACAACAGGTGTGACTTTAATAGTGTATATTATTATCATTATAACTTTTGATTAATAACTTTCAAACTTGCCTGACTGACCAGAGGGAGCTGTGGTGACTTTGTAAGATGGTTGCTCACTAACTTGCCTGACTGACCAGAGGGAACTGTGGTGGTTTAGTATGGCGGCTCACTAACATGAAGGTCTAGGAAAAAGGTGTACATATGTCTGAAATATCCTACATACTAATATCATATCTATATTTATAGTGATGACTTGATAATGATTCAAGATTTTGAAGAGGTTTTCTAAATTTCTTATACATATCACTGACTGACTGACTTCTGTGGTTCCTGACATTCCACTCAAACTCAGCACTTGATGACGTCATGGTTACATCTCCTTGTTGAAATCCAAATCTAAATTTTAATCATTGTCAATGACCAATCAGATGACTGTAAAGTTTTTTATAATTTCTATCAGATCAGGAAACGTAATCTTAAAACACGATTCAGTTTCTTACTTCCTTTAATATCCTGGCAAATCATTTCCTTATTATCTTTTTATATTGAAATCATAGGACTGAACTAGTCTCAACCATTAAATTTATAATAGTCTTAAAATATATATACCGTACTAGACAACACAGCCCAAAAATTATTCACAAAACAAGGACAATAACTCATATTAATATTCATTAGCCCAATTAGTCAAGAAAAGTAAGACATAAAACTCCATTCATTTCATTCTGTCTTCATTAACCCATTAGTCAAAAAAATAGGACTAAAACTCATATTCATTCGTCTTCATAGCCATTCCGTCTGATAAGTAGGATGTAAAACTCCATTCATTTCATTCTGTCTTCACTAGCCCATTCCGTCTGATAAGTAGGATGTAAAACTCCATTCATTTCATTCTGTCTTCACTAGCCCATTCCGTCTGATAAGTAGGATGTAAAACTCTATTTATTTCCTGATAGAAAGATTCTGACAAGATAAACTCAAGTAGAAAATTGGACTTTAACCTCGTTCAGTGTTTTAATTTTTAAATCTCATTTTTCACATCAGTTTTGTTCCATGTTATATGTTTTGACTTTTAAAGTAGAAAATTGTAAAAACAATTTAAAATGTTTTGAAATGGAAAATTTTAGTTTGGTATTTTTGAAATGGCACAAAGAGAATGAGTTGAACTAAATTTTATTTTTATAACTTGAAGCATAAAGTCATTCTGATTGTCAAAAAATACAATCTAACGACTTTATTAGTAATTAGGGAGGTTGCAAGGTAACAAGTTAATATAAGGCAAGTATAGGAATGCCTGGTAATAAGACTAGAAAACCTATAATAGCTATATACCATATATACCATGTACCAGTTATTATAAAATTCTAGTGATAAATGAGAGAATAATAGATGTATTATTATTATAGTTTGTATAGAGTTGTAGTCCATTCTTCGGTTTATTGATTTATTACAACCAGAGATAAATATAATATTTCTACCAAACCTGCATATTAATTAATGCTTTATGCAAATTCATAATAACGACATGCGTCCATATGCAGGGGCTTTATTCTCCATAACTTAGTTTAATATGATTTTAGTTATTCCACTCTATAAACCTTACTGAATGCCATATTTCTACATCACCCACAAAATTGTAAAAAAACTCAAAAACATATTTAATATATATCGATTTATCGCGTACATATTCAATGTCATACAGTATTTCTCCATCACCCACAAAAATTGTAAATAAAAATCTAAAAGAAACATATTATTTGACCTCTATTTCAATAAATGCCCAAAAAAAAATATGTAAAGAAAAAAAAAAGGGGTAAAAATGTAGTTCTGCTCTGGTAAAACCTACTCAGATGTAACTAATTTGATCAATATGGTTTGGTATGAATCAACAGTCTACCAATTTCTTGGTCATTATTTTTAACTTTATCAAACTCACTAGTTTGTTTCTATCATTGATTTATAACAGCCAGGATTGTTGATTTGATTGTATTTACCAGTCATGTCTGATTAGAGTTCCAAAGTAACTGTAATTTTGATCTTTAGGACATTTTCTATGCAAATCCACTATATTTTATATATTTTTAATGTTTTCTTGATGAAAATCGTTATCAACGTGTGAAATTGTCAGTTATCAGGATTCTTGATACATAAAAACTGCTTGACAATCCCTTTAACCAGTACTGTGTGTATTATCGATTATTGATGACAATTAAAGTTTATAGGAAAGTTTTAACACCAAGGGAAACCATGCAGAAAAAATGATTTATTGATTCTTCTGTAAAATTATCAATAAAAAAAATGTTCAATATTAACTCAGACAGTGTTAAGTTGATAAGATCAGGCACAAAGTGGTATTAGGTGTTCAAATACTGTCATACTAGTGACATATCAAAATACTTATTCTCTTTACCAACCAACATTGACTTGACTTTCAAGGTGTTATCAAGACAGGTTTGGTGACTGAAGAGTTTAATCAAAACAGCTTTATTTATTAATTTTAAACAGTCTGATCAGTTTGACTACAAGTTTGGGTGTGATTTAGTCAAACCCTTCAAAGCTAGAGAGCTTATTTTAGTACACTTTGTTTAAAGCAGAGTCTGGTGGGTTTGACCATAATTCTGGATGTGATTTAGTCCAACCCCTTCAAGCTATGATGATTACACCATGTGAATATTGAATGACAATTGATTGATATCTGATTCTAATTATAAATCACTATTACAATTCATTAGACTAGCCCTTGGGGTCAGATACGGGGTTTGGGGGGAGGATAAACACATGCAGATTACAATCTCTACAAAATTCACTAACAAGACATGGCTGTTCAAATATTATGCATGTTGATGCAAGGGTGAATTACTTTGAGTCCACACTACTAGATCCTTCTACCATATACTCTACCACATCCCTTATCAAGTGTCTGAGTAGATTCCAACCTACAACCACTGTTTACCTTACAATGAATTAGTGTAATATTGATCAGTATAATAAAAGACAGCAGCATTAATAAACCAATATGAACATTGACATAACTTGATCTCTAACCACCGCCCAACCCTCCTACCAAACAGATTCCAACCTACAACCACTGTTTACCTTACATAAAATGGGCTCTAACTTGCCCCACACCCTCTCCAAACCCTACCAAAGACATTGCAACCTATAAGCACTGGTCTGGTGATATTGTAATATTGATCAGTATAATATTTATAACACTGATATTTAACCACTATAAAATATTGACTAGGTATGTAATAACATTAGATATTATCAGGGCATTACGGTTTTAAAATACTGGTGGTTTTTATACTTCTACTAGTGACATAGTAACAACAATATATTATATATCAATATACACTTCTACATTCAAGTTTTCACAGAAGGGAAATTAGATGTAAAACTCCACAGAATTTAACTGTCATTGTGAATGTAAACGAGTCAATAATATGAAAATAAATTGCGTTGGAAAGTGTTATCTAAAACATTCTTCTTATCAGTGTATAACCAGGTCTTGATACCATGTTTAAATTACAGCTGTATATTACAGCCTTGATAACATATATAGAATAGTTTAATATACTACAGTATTCAATATTCAAATATCATCCTTGTATATCACATAGAATAGTTTAATATACTACAGTATTCAATATTCAAATATCATCCTTGTATATCACATAGAATAGTTTATATACTACTAGTGATATTCAATATCATCCTTGTATATCACATAGAATAGTTTAATATACTACAGTATTCAATATTCAAATATCATCCTTGTATATCACATAGAATAGTTTAATATACTACAGTATTCAATATTCAATATCATCCTTGTATATCACATAGAATAGTTTAATATACTACAGTATTCAATATTCAAATATCATCCTTGTATATCACATAGAATAGTTTAATATACTACAGTATTCAATATTCAAATATCATCCTTGTATATTACATAGAATAGTTTAATATACTACAGTATTCAATATTCAAATATCATCCTTGTATATCACATAGAATAGTTTAATATACTACAGTATTCAATATTCAAATATCATCCTTGTATATCACATAGAATAGTTTAATATACTACAGTATTCAATATTCAAATATCATCCTTGTATATCACATAGAATAGTTTAATATACTACAGTATTCAATATTCAAATATCATCCTTGTATATTACAGTGTATAACAATGGATCAGTGATTTGAATGAACTGTTCACTAGAAGTTACAGTCAATTAGAGAAAGTTAATAAGTTTTGTCTTTCTATCAAGAGCTGTGATTGGCTATATTCACTAGTGAACAATCCAATCAAATCTACATATCTCGACATTGTGAAGATGTATAAGATGAAGTTTGTAATAGCTTGACATTGTAAGATGTATAAGATGAGGTTTGTAATAACTTGACATTGTGAAGATGTATAAGATGAAGTTTGTAATAGCTTGACATTGTAAAAGATGTATAAGATGAAGTTTGTAATAACTTGACATTGTGAAGATGTATAAGATGAGGTTTGTAATAACTTGACATTGTGAAGATGTATAAGATGAAGTTAGTAATAACTTGACATTGTGAAGATGTATAAGATGAAGTTTGTAATAACTTGACATTGTGAAGATGTATAAGATGAAGTTGGTAAAAAGCTTGACATTGTGAAGATGTATAAGATAAAGGTTTGTAATAACTTGACATTGTGAAGATGTATAAGATGAGGTTTGTAATAACTTGACATTGTGAAGATGTATAAGATGAAGTTTGTAATAACTTGACATTGTGAAGATGTATAAGATGAAGTTTGTAATAACTTGACATTGTGAAGATGTATAAGATGAGGTTTGTAATAACTTGACATTGTGAAGATGTATAAGATGAAGTTTGTAATAGCTTGACATTGTGAAGATATATAAGATGAAGTTTGTAATAACTTGATATAGTGAAGATTTTTTTTTATATATTGTGTGTTATATCAGTTTATATACAGTAAGCAGTGTATAACACTTGACAATAATTCCCACCTATATAAACTATATCAAGTACCTAGCTCCTCAATATTTATATAACTGGTATTTCCTAAACCATGGTTTGATAAAGATGAGTATATCAGTGTTGAAACATCACAAGTTATTCATTGTAAAGTAATTACTATATATTATTGTTCCCTTCCAATTAGTGAATGGCATAGAAGGAAATATTGTTTATAAGACATATAGAAATAGATATAGGTAAAGAAGCACTTTATGGATACCGGTACCATATATGGATATACTCTTTCTGAAATTCAACTCATACCACAGTTCCTCTGATATCTAGAATGTTTCCTTTTCTCATATTTTTATTTGAATTATTCCATTTCATACCAGTATTTCTAACTTTCCCCCTTTTAAACCCCAGTAATCACCTCAGATTGGTTTTCGCTATCAACTAAATCAAGGCTTCCCTTCTAACCTCCTAATTCTAGTGTGATGTTATGAATGTATAAAACATGATTATTTTTAATTATGTCAAAAAGAATGTTTCCAAGATAAAAGAGTGTAACAATCCTTCAGTAAGATTGAGGTAAGAAAGTTTATTGTGTCTGGTCCCATCCCAAATTAGTGGACATGATAATCTAGAAGTAAATAATGCAAGGAGTCAAGCCCTTTGAATGTTTCAACTTAAGGGGATTTCCTTTAAACTTTAGGATAGCAGAATATGACAGTGAATATTATAAATGTGTTGAGGCCCATACCTCAAGGCTTCAAATGGATCAAGGCCATAATAAGATTAATAAGCCTAGTACCAATACACTTGTAGATGTAAGAAGTTTATTTATAAACCTTAGTTAGGGTAGCACAATTTAAGATAAATTATCATGTGATGTAACTGCATAAATGTTCTAGGACTATAGTATAACACATATCTAAACTGACCAACAGGAAATAAAAGGGACCAAGTTAGGTCCTAGATTAGACTTAGAGGGCAAAGGGCACCTGTTAGTTACTCATCCTTTTGGTCACCACATTCCATAGTTAACGACTATATAATATAGTCACGTTATAATATTTGGCAATAAACATGTTGTAAGTGCCACAAAATATGGGGGAGGGGGGGGGGTGGTAGTGTAGTGTTTTAATACTTGACACTCATGCGTTTACAACACCGACATTACAGTCCAAATTTAGTAGGTTGAAATTGAAAAATAAAAATAGAAATTTCACCAACCTCTTTGTCGCTCTTTCCCAAAATCCCGACCACTAGAGCAAACAGGGACACTAAAAACAGTAACTTCTTGGGGAGCATAACTCCGGGTAGCCGCCTAATCCTTTAAAATCAAAATAAATCGTTAATCCACAGAAATAATCCAAGTTGTATCAGTGTGAAAACTGCACCTTATTCTTCTGTATCGTGTAATGTCGGAAAATATAACCTAATCACTCCTTTTAAGTCAGTACGCGTGAGAAAATAATTCAACCACAAACAAAAACTATCTGTTGTATTTTAGGACAAAACGCAACGTTTCAGGAATTAAATAGGTAATTAAGAAGAATAATTCCCCAAATCTAAAAAAAAATGTTATGAAATCGAAACGGAAATATTGTTTAGTGTCGATATCAGCCTAGGTATTACACCGCCGTTATTTGAGTCGGTATTGTGATAGTTCTTTGATATATATTACGTCATGTTGTTCGAGTCTACTATTTACCTTTTATTCTCTTTTTATTAGTCACTTTTAGCCTCAAAGGCGCACCTGTAGTTGCAGGACAAATATGTCTTCTTCGTCGTTTTTCTGACCTGCAAAATACATAAATTAATAGTTTACCCCCGTTAATTAACTAGCAAAGTAAAGAGAAAGCAAAGCGCCATTGTTTAAAAAACAACTCCAAAGAAGTCTGGATCTTCAAGAATATAGGGAAACCGTTATAATGAACTAGTTTCTAAAAATAGTCAAACTAAGGGAAATTCCGGAAATATGACGTATACCCCTCTAAAGGAAAGATTAATCATTTTTGGGGAAATATATATTGTAATTTTATAGCAGAAAATGCGACAATCAGAGAAGTGATAAATTGAATTCCGAGGGTAGGAAGGGTTCTGAGATGAGCCTAAGCCTAATAATTTTGTCTCGTGACAGATCAAACGAACCAAGCCAATCTGGAGAATCCGCTATGCTATTCATCCTTTAAAACCTATTATGAATTGGGGTTGGGGGGGGGGGAGGGGGTGTTTTGTTAGGCGGGTGGAGAGAAGGGTAGGCGGTATTGTAAACAAGTGGTCTGGTAGTAGGAAATTATATTTCTTTTGACAAGGATTCATTGTTTACAGTTTCCAGAATTTAAATTTAATGTTTAAGGAACTGATTGTGATCAAAGTCTAAAAATATCCAAAACTGAATCAATTCAGTCATATCTTTTAAAAGTCGTCAGATAAGGAAATAGGAAATATGACGACCATTGAGGTGACGAAAAGAACCGCAATTTTCTGCCTCCGATTCAGTTAATAAAGACAGTGTACATGTATAATGAGGTAAAGCCTGGCCTCAGGTTATTATATAGTTATTGTCCAATCAATCGTTCAAATCATCACGGAAACCTCGGCTGGGACAGGTTGGGATATTAGTATTCAAACTTACCCTGGTGGAGATTCTAAAACTAACTTCTGACTCTGTAAGGGGATTCTAAAACTGACTACCGACCAAAACATTTGATAACGTCAGACGTCAATACCGTCAACAATATAAGGGACATAACCCTATTTAAGGAAAGTTACTTCAGACTACGGACTACAAATAACTCGTTATTTTTTATAAATAGAACTCTATAGGTAAAGTCACTTTTTAAGTGGACGAATTTTTTTTAAAATAATAGTGGAAACAATTCACGAGGGGCTAGAAATAATTAAAGACCCCTGTAAAAATGTCAGAAATTCTCCTCTACACTTAAAACTTAATCAAATGTAAACAGGAATTAAAATTTAAACCTTCACTTTATTCTCTGTTATAGAGGTCATGGAACTACGACGTAAAACTTCTTTTTGCCCCATAAAGTTTAGAAAAGAACTGTGAAAATAAGACACAGTTTTTCCAAATATTAATAAAATTCTTTTTGTTAAAATATGCATATAGTAAAAAACAAGTGTTGAGTGTAAAGGCGGTGAAATATCAAAAGCTCATACTTGTCATTTATGTTCACATGATGCGTTATAAATCATATTATATATTTACAGTGGTATATATTCTCATACAGGAACTTACTATAGTATAAACAGGTAGGCTTCTTATATAACTTTATATTCTAGGTCTAGGGCAGCAAGGGGACATATGTAGGGGGAAGGGAATGTGTTGGAGAGAGGGGCTAATGTATAAACGACCTCGATGGAAGGGTTTTCATACCGTTTTGTGATCTCAAATGTACTTTTAATACGACACAAGAATTATAATTAAATGTAAAGTTAAACTAAGAGGTGAAACCAAACCGGTTTTATATCGTATATAGATATATACATTGTCTTCTTCGTATATACATACAGTTATTTAACATACATGTACTTGCTGTAGATAAATCAACTGATATCTAGCTGTATCCCTTTTTAAAATCACATTCCGACATACAATTCTCATACTTCTCATATTATCAATTAATTGATGTCAAACGATTGATTATGATAAGTGCTAGGCCTACGTTATAAAGTTCTTAGTTTTCTAGTTAAAATATTTTATGGTGCATGTCCGGGTTTAGTTCTAAATATATATACACAAATAGTCCACTTTATTTATAGGGTAGAAGGGTGCCTAAGTAAGTGTAGTCTGCACTTTTGTGATATTCTTATGACTATTTGTTCTACCTTAATATAAAGTGTACTGGTTTGAGCTTATATTGAATTTTAAACCCGGATAAACACAGATATCTAACCTGACTCAAAAACAGAAATTAGGCGATTGTGTCCCTTGGACTGTGATATCAGTTTCAGACATGTGAAACTGTCAGCTATTCCAACCCATCAGTGATAAAGAATGTGCAGTTATGCTAACCATCAAGTTGACGGTGTTCAGTTGACCATATACAACATGACATCATTCAAATTGATTTTAAAAGCTTTTATGTACATACCTAAATACATATATAATTAGAGTGGTAGGGAAGGTTACGGCTATTAACGGGACTAATCAAGCATAATGGTCTATTAAAGGAAAGATCACACTCAAACCATGCCAGTGCTTTCATTGACATAGCTAGGCCAGTGCTTTCATTGACATAGCTAGGCCAGTGCTTTCATTGACATAGCTAGGCCAGTGCTTTTATTGACCTAGCTAGGGCCGTGCTTTTATTGACCTAGTTAGGCCAATGCTTTTATTGACCTAGCTAGGCCAGTGCTTTCATTGACCTAGCTAGGCCTATGCTTTCATTAACCTAGCTAGGCCAGTGCTTTCATTGACCTAGATAGGCCAGTGTTTTTATAGAGACGCGTGTTATTCTTGAGCGTACTTAGCCCTTTTAAAGAGCCGTATTAAAAGAGAAATATAAAGAAATTTGAATAAATAATATAAAAGATATAAAAGCTGTGAGTTGCCTAGGGATACAAGATAGGGAAATACAATATGATTAATAGCTATACTAATTATACAATCTATATTTATACCACCACAATTTAATATCTTACCCCTTACCCCCGACACTACCCTCAAATATACTTGTACTTCCCAAAAACTATATTTAAACAACCGAACTTAGAGATTACCTTGAATAAAAAGCGCCGTTAATTCCTAGTTTCAATGTTTCAAAACTAACTAATGATATCGTACTACTGATATAATAATAAGATATAGAATGCTCTGTAATAACATGGTATTGAATATTCAAGTATATTATATGTATTTGCTCGTATTGACTCGGAATAGATACATACAGTTTTTTTCTATCTAACAACATCAAACTATTGGCGCTCAGGTATGTTGTCCCTTTATTTTGTTTGCAGGGATCTAAGGTAAAGACGTATTCATCAATAGTTACGAAAGGATCTGTGTGTGTGTGTGTGTGTGTGTGGGGGGAGGGGGGGGGGTGCAGAGGACATTGATGTTAGTTGAATTGTAACAAATAAAGGGTGGAGGTGCTCATAGAGGGCCCACAGTCACATAGGGAGAGGGTGGGAGGGGGGTGTATTAGACTGACTACCTTCGTTTTAAAATCTAGGGGAGGGGTGCTTGAATCCTAAACGAATTAGCAGACCATTGTGAAGGGCCTCACGAACTTGACAAGATAGTGGGTAAAAAAACAATTATCGCCTGGCTACATTATTACTGGTCAACAAAAGGAAAATAATTATACATTTCAAATTATCTTTTTGACATTTTCGTTGTTTTTTTTCTCCCAGGTCTTTTTTCTCAAAATTAATGCTAGAAATCAGTGAGGTGAACCGCCGATATAGGTCACCTTAAAACCATCCCTAGATAAACTTTTAACTTATACCCTAGCCTATAGCTAAATAGGGTACGTAGATTGATCTTCTGACGAGCTTCGTTAGCACACAAACAGGATTTTAAACATTCGTTTCATTAGTCCAATAAAATACAGAACAGTAGGATATAAAACTCTATTTCATTTCATTAGTCCAATAAGATACAGAACAGTAGGATATAAAACTCTATTTCATTTCATTAGTCCAATAAGATACAGAACAGTAGGATATAAAACTCTATTTCATTTCATTAGTCCAATAAGATACAGAACAGCAGGATATAAAACTATATTTCATTTCATTAGTCCAATAAGATACAGAACAGTAGGATATAAAACTCTATTTCATTTCATTAGTCCAATAAGATACAGAACAGTAGGATATAAAACTATATTTCATTTCATTAGTCCAATAAGATACAGAACAGAAGGATATAAAACTCTATTTCATTTCATTAGTCCAATAAGATACAGAACAGAGGATATAAAACTCTATTTCATTTCATTAGTCCAATAAGATACAGAACAGTAGGATATAAAACTCTATTTCATTTCATTAGTCCAATAAGATACAGAACGGTAGGATATAAAACTCTATTTCATTTCATTAGTCCAATAAGATACAGAACAGAAGGATATAAAACTCTATTATCATTTATTAAAATAATTAATCAAAAGAAAACGACCTTGTCTCTTTAAGTCCAATATTGTCTGTTAACGATATAAAAATATTTGAAGTTTTGAGTTTTTTGACTGGGTGACCCCGTGAACCCATTACTTGTCTTGTCATTTAACACATCGTGTACTTGTTTTTATTATTACTATACAGTCAGTCAGTTGGACTATCGGCTTTCACAGAACTTTGGATTTATATCTTGGATTTTATTAAAATAACTCAATTTAGTTCCATATATGAGATATATTTTGTAAGTGTTTTTAATATGTTATTTATTATTTAAACACTAATTGCTTTCAATTTCTTCGATTTTAATAATTATCTCAAATTTCTTCGATTTTAATAATTATCTCAAATTTCTTCGATTTTAATAATTATCTCAAATTGCTTCGATTTTAATAATTATCTCAAATTTCTGTAGATTAGAAATTGAAAGTTTAAATCAATAAAGAGTAATATTATCTTGTCAATATTTTAAAATTTGTATATATAAGAAACTTCACTAATGTATTTAAGTTTTTAAACGCCAGACACTACTGGCTGAATGGTAGAATAAGGGGTTAGTTTCTAAAAATCTCGACGCTTGAATAATTAACTAGGACAAGAGTAAACGGGCACGTAGCTGGTTTCCTTACTTCATTGACTTATCCTATCATTGTTTTATAATTCATCACATTTATTACACAGTTGTTAACCTTGGCATTCAATTCAGTGAGACAAACATTTCAAAAGTTGAACAATTCAATGAGGTATACAAGAAAGACCTCAGGAGGAGTGTGGAAGGGGGGAGGGGTCTTAGGAGACAGGGAGGACTACAAACTGCCCCCCCCCCCTTCTGTAATTCAACAAGCAATAAATTAGCCAATAAAAGCTCTTTACCACGGTATTCGTTTTAGTTGCGGTGTCCCCTATATCAATTTACAATGTAATTGTATCCCCTGTAAAATATCTTATACGACGACAAGAGAAAACTTGGGACAAACTAGGAAGATATTTAGGTAGGCTAATACGCTTATATCTTGATTGGTTTATTCGAAAGCTGGCTCAGTTTTAGTGGAATTACAGTACAAGAACTATAGACATCTGAATGAATATTGGAACAGTGTTAACTGATGCTATAAATGGTTCTGATTACATCAATATATGTTTATATTTCCAGGGACGAGGGTCAAACCAACTTATCAAGATGCATATGAACGAAAAATCAGAAAATGAAGTTAAGATCAGATTGTTTGATAACGCCAGTATCTTTATTAAAGTCACGTGTGGTATTCTATTCCTTTGCCTTATCTTGCACATAGTGGCCTTAAGCACTGCTTATTGGATGGTCGCCTACGTCAAAGACACATTGTGGTGGCATGAAGGTCTCTGGCAGAGCTGTTACCAGAATATTATCACAGAGAAATGGGCTTGTGGATCGTACGCCGCTCTACATCACACTGGGGATCTACCAGGTAATAAACTTTCTTTGATATTTCATTGGTATTTCATTGCCATTCATTGCTATTTCATCGATATTTCATTGGAATTTATTGATATTTCATTAAAACATTTTGATTATACTTCATTGAAATGTACGTGTATTCCAATGAAATTTGACTTATGGTTCAGTGAATTAAGGTGTTCTCCCTTTATTTCAGATTGGTTCCACACAACTCAAGGTCTGGCCATCCTGGCGCTTATAACCCTGGTTCCTGCCAACTTTCTGACTGTACTGTTCGCCATGCTACCTAAACTGAGCGGTAGAAAATTCTGCTCTATTTTATCTATTGCAACCTGTATAGCCTCCGGTAGGTAACTATTACAAAATCTATTTACAGACATCAATGTTATTGGCAATGTAAATGTCAGTTACATATCTGATGAACTTGTCCAACCAATCAAAACCATCTAACAAAGACTAAATCTAAACACAGAACGTCCACAGTTCATGATGTCGACCAAAGAACTTTTCTTATAACATCATTGTAATACAAGTGCTGTGTTAAACCATATACATGTATTTTGCAAACGCACAGTTGAACATGGAACCTCGAATTAAAAAATTGGCATAGTCTGGTCCGAAATGTCAACCATTATAGCAAAAGTTTATCTGTTAACCCTTTCTATTGTAGGAGTATTGTTATTTTTGGTGATTGTAGTTTATGGAGCGAGTTACCCGCAAAATAATACCGAACAAGTTTCGGCCATGGTAGAATATAGTCAAAAGTTTCATTTCTGTTTCGCTTTTGAAATCCTGGCGATGATTGGTTGTGTTGCGTCCACCACTCTGCTTATTTTAGACTATCGAACATCCATTATTTTATAAATGGAATCTGAAAAGGATGTTTTATTTTTATTTTGTGAAGATTTATAAATTGTGATTACGTACAAGTGATTCGAGTACAACGTGCAACCCCCAAGGGCCGCAGGGTTACTAATGTGTATCCGCTGTACAACCTACTAAAATAATTAAAGTGTGCGATATTAAACAGTTTTTGAAATGAACTTGAAAGTTTGAACAATACTTTGTATATATTTCTCCTCTACTTGTAACATGCCATTTTAATTATATTGACGACGCGTGTATCTGACATACAGTCCGAATCAGGACAACTAAATTGATAGAAAAGGTTCAAACATTTGAATATTCCAGCCAAGTCAACGAGCATCATTCAATAAATTTGATATATGTATTTTTTAATGTTTGCTGTAATTCAGTCCAAGAATATAGTATATAAAAATTGCATGAGTTAAGAAATGTACTTGTATAAGACTATTTGGTATGAAGTTGTAATAAAGTAAGATTATGTTTTTAGTATATTGTATATAACAAGGATATGAATTGTGTGTATTTTAGTATCGTTATTGTTATATTCCTATAATCAATCATTATTCATCACAATATATACTTCATCACGACAAGTAGTCTATCTCGTCCATCATTATTCATTATAAGGCCTATTGACTACTGAATTATTCCATTTCAAGTTCCCTTTATTGCTGATCGGGAAAGAAATGGCTCTGTTATTTTCCTAAACGGCCTTTATCTAAGTTACAGAGAGTCTCCTATCTTGAAGGATCCATGATGGCTTGCGGTTTTCATTAGCCCGTAAGGTGCATAAGAGTAGGACGTAAAACTCCATCCAGTATCGTGTTGTGCTAGGGCTCTATTTAGACCAACGTACTGTGGATTCTTGTTGCAATTGTGATTATAGGGTCTTATTTAATTTATCTCTTATTTATAAGAACAAATTGGGATTCAATTTCCTTGTATTGTCGCTTTGGTTGTTCTTATACGAGTCGACTTTGTTCCAGCAATATCTCTGGACAGAAAGGGGGAATATTTATCAAACATTAATAGCCCCACCCCACCCTTTTCAAAAACAGTAAAACACGCCATTACACAACAAATCGCTAAGGGATGAATCGTGCTCAGTATAGTACAATAGAGGTTTAAACTCGCAAACTAAAACTTTTGTTTCGAGGTCTTGATTAGGGGATGATTTCTCGTCAGTCAGAGAGTCTCCTGATACGGTGGGTTTAATTTGTCTATATCAAGAGTTTTCTTCTATTAGGGCTATATTATGAAAGAACGCTACGGTAAATCGATCAAACCTTGAACAAAACCTGTCCCTTTTGTTTGAAACGGTAACTAGGATGTGAGCTGAAATCAGGGGTTAAAATAAAATACCTGTGTTTGCAACCAAGGATTCATACTGTTAGACGAAGTCGTAGGATAAAGGACTTCACTGGGAGAGCCTTTTATAATTATAAGGTATGTAGTTTTTACATAATTTTTGTTTTTATTCATTGAAATAGGCACAATTGACCAAGGTATTTTCAACAAACTGATCTATGGAAATCGACGTTCGATCGGAAGACACTTAATTGTTCGCGGGCCATGTTAGATATTCTTAAAGGGTAGTATTTATTTGCCGTTTTGATATTATAGATTATATTATTCCCTCACCCCTTGCTAGCGATCTCTTGGTAATTCTTTCTTCATAGCTTTTTGTATGTATGTAAACGTTCGTTCACCCATATTCACAGTGTCCAACTATTACAATCTTGACCCTTAGCCGATTATACTTACAGTGTCTTCTTTCCATATTTCAGACTTTTGGTCCAACCTGGTGGGACACGAGTGGCATTGGTTATTGAAATCAATTAGAAGTGGGGAAAGTCTTATAATAAGGTAGGTAGATGTATGAATATTTCTGGTCTTTCAATGTTAGGGTTTCCATGTTTCCACATTACTCCTACTGGGTACATGGTGTGCTAACCCCACTTTGCTTCCATTTGTAGGTATGGAAATAAACAGTCTATAAGACTGGATGGTAGCCAAAAGTTAATGACAAACGTGATGTTTGCAATATTGGAAATGAAATGGTCACCAAAGGCGACGATAGTCTTATAATAAGGTAGGTGTCGAGTAGGTTGGTTGGGTTCGTGTAGGAATATTTCCGGTATGTATTGGAAAGGGGAAGCGACGGTGGACGTTGGATGATTGTGTGCTGGTATGAGGTGCTT